>OY744483.1:222898119-223115619 GCA_963556165.1 Tipula helvola | reverse complement strand
TGCCACGTAGAAGCGAAAAAAAATTTTCTAAACAGTCCTGATTGGTACGACCTGTTAGCACATACTCAATATTAAATTGTGATTGTAAATAATTAATTAGTAGCAGCTGCGCGTTTATGGTAGTTTTAAGACCGGTGATAAATTTAAAATAATTTGCATTTTTAGAAATTATTTCTATTTGATCTAAAAATAATAAACTGCTTTCTAAATATTTGTACACATTGTTATCAATTTTTAGAGGTTTTTCATAAGGTGCAGAAGAACCAAAATGTCTACAATTCAAGCAATCGAATAGATCATTAAATCTTTGGATGAAATGAATGGTCGGTATGGCATTTTCGAGAAAATCACCAAATATCTCTGGTTTAGTTTGCAGCGTTGTTCTTATTGCACTTGCAACAGTGTTACTTAACATTTGGGCCGCCCTTTTGACATTCATTTTCTGGAAGCTGTTAGGTTCAAAATGTGTGATATTTAGTTTTGGCATAAGCTTAATCTTTTGAACAGAATCGTATTCGAAAATCTTCCGAACAACATTGATATCGCTTACTCCAAAAACAGAATGTTGAATTTGATTTGATAAAAACGCGTTTCTCGCCGATTTAACTAAATGTGGTGGATCAAATTGGGCCAATATTTTATGATCATCAACGAAGAAATATGGCGTAGCATGTGTCACTCCAAGTATTTTGAAGGTAGAGATGTTAGTTGCCGCCTGATCGCATGTTACCATAACCACATTTAATTTTAGATCATCATTTGCAACCCTTATATTATCCTTTATTAACTGAGATAAATATTCAGGTTTTGTTGCATTACTGATTAAAATATAGTTTAAAACATACTTCCAGTCTTATGTCCAGTATATGTTTGATTGTCCGATGTTTGGCAGTTGTGACAGTTAATTTTATCAATTATTTTCAAAAATTCAATTTCATTGTTGTCATTTTCCGTTTGAGTACTAGTGGTTCGTGTTATTGGTGATGATTTTAAAACCATTTCAGTCTCTAAACTAACAATATGGGTTGATTTACTGGAGCAAGGTGTATCTTTCTCGGCGTTTGATTTACTAATTATATTAAGAAAAGGTACTGCGTTTTTTGTTAATCTGTTGGAACACGAAATATTTTCCTTTAAGAAGTGTCGCTGACATATATAGTTATGTTTATTTTTAATTTCATTTTGTAGAAGGCCTATTGCAGTTACCCAATTCTGGGATTTAATTTCATCTTTCGGAAATTTGAAGAATTTTAAATTTGATTTTCTTGAGGTAATTTTGCAACTTGGCACTATACAAGTTATCTGTTTTTTCCTTTGATCTACTCGCCGTTTTCGATCTAAATTTTTTTATGAAATGAAATTGTTAATAATTGTAGCTTGAATTATATTATCAATCAATTTAAGGCAACTTGTAAATGTCTTACGTTTAAATAAATTTTATAAAAATTAAATTAAAAAATAATTTACTAAAATTAAATGCTGCTGATTTTTAATAAATATTTTAAAAAACATTTCCTCAAACACCACAAATATTTCACATTTTCAATAGATAATTTTTCCATAAATTTAATATCAAGTAAATAAATATCAATACTTTGTTAACTTTTTAAGTTTTATTATTTAATACAAATTATATTTGTTTGGTTTTAAACTTATTTTTTTATTTTTTAAATCTCCGAAGTTTCGGTGGTATTTTCCACCATTCTCAAGGAGCAATCGAAACTAACAATAAAAATTCTTTTCAAAAATTTTGAAAACTATTTACAAAAAATTCCAGTGTAGCTTGATTTGAAAGCTATTTTTTCAAAAATTATGTATAGCTTGATTCAAAAATATTTTTTTTATAAAATAAAGTGAAGAACTTTTTAAAAATTATATAAAATAAAATGAATTTAAAAAAAAAAACGACTTATAATTGACTTTAATTAAATAATATATGATCATAATAATTTAACAAAAATTTGGAAACTTCCTGGACGTTTATTAAATTTTGGGAGTTTTGTTGAATTTGTTTGATGTGTATACTTTCCAAAATTAACCTTTTTGTAAGATTTGGTTCCCTATCTAGTATATCAATATCGTCAGACAATAAATGTTTACTTTCACGTAAGTGATTCGATATTGCACTGTGTGATAATTTAAAAGAACTTGTCGAATCGTAAACATGTTGGTAAACCCTCTTTTTTAAATTTTGTTTGGTTTGACAAACTAGGTTACCATACTTTGAAAATTCTAAAATTAGGTAATAAATTTTGTCTACCTTTCAAAAAAGATTTGGTTCCTTACAATAGTATTATAGCAAATTTAGAGAGTACATAGTATTTCAAATTTAGGCGAAGCGACCCGTAACATTATTCGGAATAGATTAGTTAACATTATAACAAATTTTAAAACAGGAAATAATTTTGGAAACAAAAAATGTTTACGCATTGAAGAAATGCAACAAATTCGTGAAGCTTACAAAGCGAAAACGTTTTTAAACGAAAATCCGGAAGTATACGTTTTGAAAGCTGATAAGAGCAATGCAACGGTACTTATGCCGAAAACAGAATACATATTTGGAAAAATTAAATGAACTCTTATCAGATAACAATACGTATATTGAAATACGGAAAGTTGGCATTTCTTCAATGCAAACAAATCTAAATTTAATAATTACTTCTTGGGAACGTTTAGGCAAAATTAATAGAACGGTAGCTAAAGAACTTAGAAATTATAATGGTACGACTCCGCGGATGTATGGTCTACCAAAGGTTCATAAGGTTGGTTGTCCGGTTAGACCAATAATTAGCTATGTAGGTTCGCCGTTATATAACTTATCAAAATTTTTGTCAAATATTTTAAATTGTTTTGTGGGGAACAATTTTTCATCTGTAAAAAATGCGGAAGATTTTAGAAACAAAATTAAAAATGTTATTCTGCCTTCAAATTGTATATTGGTATCGTTGGATGTAGTGTCTTTGTTTACAAATGTGGATTCATCTTTGGTTTTAAATTTAATTGGACAATTTTGTAATGAAATAAAAAGTAAAAGTAAAACAAATTTGAGTTTGAACGAATTTTTGGAAGCGTTAAAATTTGTTCTAAATCATACGGAATTTAGTTTTAATGGGAGATGTTTTAAACAAGTATTCGGTTCCCCAATGGGTTCACCAGTTAGTCCAACAGTAGCCAATTTATTAATGGAGTATGTTGAAACTGAGGTTTTGAAAGCATCTTCCATTAAACCTATTTTCTTTTATAGGTATGTAGATGATATTATTGCGGCTATTCCAAATTCAGAAGTGGATAATTTTCTAAATATTTTTAATAGTTTTACTCCGCGATTAAATTTTACTTGTGAAATTGAAAACCAAGGTCGTTTAGCCTTTTTGGATGTCATAGTAATGCGAGGTGAAGATGGAACCTTAAAAACAGATTGGTATCGTAAAAATTCATGGTCAGGTCGTTATCTAAATTATGATTCTTGGCTTCCATCTTCGTACAAAAATAATACGGTATTCTTGTTAGCAGACAAAATTTTGAAATTATCAGATGATGGTTATCATTCTGCAATTTCAAGAAGTTAACAGACATATTAGTAAAAAACGGATATCCAAAAAATATTATTATGAAGAACATAAAAAAGGCTATAGACAAAAATAACAATTGTTTAGAAAATTTCCGTGAACCTCAAAATTTAATTGTTGAAAATACTCGTAAAATTTTTTTAACCATACCTTACGTGAAAATTCTTTTCGAAAAAATTAAATTTGTGTTAAAAAATTACAATATACAATTTGTAGGTAGAGCATTTCGAAGTTTAGATAATTATTTGTTTACAAAATTAAAAGACCAAATTCCAAAAGTGTTACAATCCAATTTAGTTTATAAATTGAAATGCTCTTGTGGAAAGGAATATGTTGGGCAAACCAAACAAAATTTAAAAAAGAGGGTTTACCAACATGTTTACGATTCGACAAGTTCTTTTAAATTATCACACAGTGCAATATCGAATCACTTACGTGAAAGTAAACATTTATTGTCTGACGATATTGATATACTAGATAGGGAACCAAATCTTACAAAAAGGTTAATTTTGGAAAGTATACACATCAAACAAATTCAACAAAACTCGCAAAATTTAATAAACGTCCAGGAAGTTTCCAAATTTTTGTTAAATTATTATGATCATATATTATTTAATTAAAGTCAATTATAAGTCGTTTTTTTTTTAAATTCATTTTATTTTTTATAATTATTAAAAAGTTCTTCACTTTATTTTATATAAAAAATATTTTTGAATCAAGCTATACATAATTTTTGAAAAAATAGCTTTCAAATCACGCTACACTGGAATTTTTTGTAAATAGTTTTCAAAATTTTTGAAAAGAATTTTTATTGTTGGTTTCGATTGCTCTTTGAAAATGGTGGAAAATACTACCGAAACGTCGGAGATTTAAAATATAAAAAAATAAGTTTAAAACCAAACAAATATAAATATCAATTTTTAATTTTCACAAAAATGTTATTCAATATTCGACAATTTTTCAACTAAACTTTCCGGTTTGTTGTATAAATGTTGTCTTTTTGTGAGTAAATTGTGGATTTAAAGTTGAAAAAAAAAATTATTTTTCACAAAATATTTCACAAATTATTTTGAAAAAGTCGACAAATTGATCTAAGAAATTGTCGAGTAAAAACGTGACAATTTCGTGAATTTGGAGTACCATTTGTCGACAAATTCTTAATAATCTAAACGTAAAACATTTGACTTTTTTATTACAAAAACGGTAACTTATGAGAAAAAATAATCAAAAGATTTTGATCGCAAAATAGACATAAACTCACAAACTACCACTTCGTAAATTGAAGCAAAAAACCTTAAATAAACTTACTTGGTGTACAATTTATTTCTGATGAATTTTTTTTTTCAGGACTACCCATTTTCAAAATTAAAATTATTTACCAATGTAATTTACCTAATTAATTCACACGTAAAATACAACTGATGGAAACAATATAACCAAAATTAATAAAATGACAACATGGTTAAAAAATTCGTTAAATAAAAGAAAATGAGTATGTGTAGTTAAAACAATATCTCGCTGAAATTCTAATTCTTTCATTCTCGAGTAATACAACAACAAATTTCTAAAAAACTTTTGGTGCAAAATAATTTTGTTTTCGTATTGTTTCAGGAGGTTTCAAATATGTATAAAATTTGTAATTTGTATTATGTATGGATGTGTATTTCAGATGCAAGCCTGCCCCTTTTTACAACAACAATAATGACCATGAAAAATATTATTTATTTTATTATGTATCAAAACCAACACTAATGTACAACAAACCTGATTCCGTAATGAGGTACACAGATATCTTCTTACATTAAATCGCTTATACTTGGAAGTATTGGTGGGAAACTTCGTATGTTTTGTTTTGGCTACAATTTATATAGTGTATCCGATCACCAATACTTTCATGTATAAGCGAAAAATCAGTTGATAGTCAGGCTTGTAATACATTAATGTTGGTTTTGTATTCATTCATAATTTTTTTTCCTTTTATTATGAATGTATAGAAATATACTGTATAGTGTATACATACTGTATTGTTCTTTTGTTTTATTTTTTAACAATAATGCGGAAAAAGGAAAAAATATATTATTATCTCTTTTAAGCGATAGACCCCACAAAATCAGTAGAAAATAAATCGTTTTGAAATTGCGTATGCCATTTGGTTGTACTGAAAATACTCCTCTTATATAATGCTCAATGCTAAAATCATAAATATTAAATAAATAAAGTCCTTGTTCTCTTCCTTCTATTTCATATGCCTGATAATGTTCCGAAAATTTGGTAGTAAGTTTTTTGGTAATCAAAAAACAAGATGTATTTTTGGACAATGTTATTTGCTCTATTTCATAGAAATGTGTAAGATGTGCTTTGACAACCATCCCTAATATAAATCCTTTTTTATAAAGTGTATTTTTAAAAATTAATTTGTTCACTTTAAAACTTAAATTATGTTCATTAATTGTAACATTATAATTTTTTATTTCTTGGTAGTTAAAACTATAGAAAGGGCTTTGATCCAATATTTCCAATTCAGGGTGCCAAAATTTCTTTGTTATCAATAGTTGTGAAAATTTCAAAGCAGCCTTTATCGCCAGCGATAGTGAGAGATGTAACCGAGAGTTTATGTTTTTGGCATATTTTTTATATTCTTTATACTTTCCCTCAAATCTAAAACACCATATATGCCGCAATGGGCCAACTTTTTCTATTGCAGTGGCATACATAGTGAACCATATTATGGTGCTTGGGCTTTAGAGTATAATTAAACAAAATTTTATAGGATTTATGATGTTGATCAATTAATCTTTTTAGTTTAGTAATATCGTTAAAAGTAATTTGTGACAGCAAGACTAAATCAACAATTTGCAACAAATTTAAAAAAATAACCAAACTTTATCTTTTGTATTGACTAAATCTCCTATCAATAGTGGAAAAAAATGACAAAAACTTTTCATTTCACTCGCTGACATTTTGATGGACGAGTTTATCAGATGGTTCAGTTCAATAGGGTTAGACAAATTACCGATCTCTAATTCTCCATATGAAAACAACTGTTTTCTTTTATTTAAAATATCTAATGTAAAATAGCCAGATTCAATCAAACTTAAAATTATTTTACTCATGTCATATTTTAATACACCCTCGAATAAATCATGCATTATATCAAAAGAAAAATTTGTAGTAACATGAAATGTCTGAATATTGTTAAAAATAGAAGGCTTTAAAATTCCAGTCAATTTATAGTTATTATCAGGAGTACAAATTGAAAATGCGGGATTTTTTTCTATTTTTGAACGTTTATTCTGAAAAAATGGTAACAAATGAATTATTCAAAGTATTGTCCATCGCTAGCCACAACTTTTTCCCATCTTTCTGGCAATTTACGGATACCGTCGCGAAAAAATTCGGCCGGCTTGGCTGCTATCCAGTCATCGACCCATTTTTGGGCTTCTTCGTAAGAATGGAAGCGCTGGTCAGCTAGGCCATGTGTCATCGATCGGAAAAGGTGGTAATCGGAAGGAGCAATGTCTGGGCTATACGGCGGGTGGGGTAAGACTTCCCATTTCAGCGTTTGTAGGTATGTTTTGACCGGCGCTGCAACATGTGGCCGAGCGTTGTCATGTTGCAAAATTACTTTGTCGTGTCTTTGCTCGTATTGTGGCCGTTTTTCTTTGAGTGCGCGGCTCAAACGCATCAATTGAGTTCGGTATAGTGCTCCTGTGATGGTTTCGTTCGATTTCAATAGCTCATAATACACCACACCCAGCTGGTCCCACCAAATACAGAGCATGAGCTTGGCGCCGTCAATATTTGGTTTGGCCGTCGATGATGATGCATGGCCGGGGTAACTATATGATTTTTTGCGCTTCGGGTTATCGTAACGGATCCACTTTTCATCACCAGTGACAATGCGATGCAAAAAACCCTTCCGTTTTTGCCGTTCGAGCAGCAGTTCGCATGCAAAAAAACGGCGCTCGACGTCTCTCGGCTTCAGCTCATACGGCACCCAATGTCCTTGCTTTTGGATCATTCCGAGGGTTTTTATACGATGAGAAATGGCTTGTTGTGTCACTCCCAATGAATCTGCGAGCTCTTGTTGAGTTTGACACGAGTCTTCATTGAGTATTGCCTCCAATTCAGCATTCTCAAACTTTTTCACTTGGCCCGGCCGCTCTTTGTCCTCAACGTCAAAATCACCACTTCTAAACCGCACAAACCATCTCTCGCACGTTGAAACCGATGGAACATGACTCGGATAAGTCTCGGATACCAATCGATGTGCTTTAGCAGCACTTTTCTTCAAATTAAAGAAGTAAATTAAAACTTCCCGCAAATGCTGTTTTGTTGGCACGAAAC
Organism: Tipula helvola; assembly: GCA_963556165.1. Taxonomy (NCBI): domain Eukaryota; kingdom Metazoa; phylum Arthropoda; class Insecta; order Diptera; family Tipulidae; genus Tipula; species Tipula helvola. The sequence continues at coordinate 223,107,703 of OY744483.1, read as the reverse complement.
TCGACATATTGAGAGCTCAAAAAAACTATGAATTTGACACTGCGACAAATTGACACATACTGAAAATTAAAGCTATAAGACGTAGCTTTGACATGAACATAGTCACAGTACTGCCTGATGCGTATAGCGTTAGTAACGCCATCTGTTATCAATCCCGCATTTTCAATTTGTACCCCTGATAATTTTAAGGTCATCGTTATAATTTTGAATGTTGCGTAGATCGGAAGAATATTCAATTGTATCTTGTTGCATATTTTACTTTGAACGTTTACAATTTCGACAATAGTAAGTTGAATTAAAAGATTTTATAAAACCTAATACTGAATTAAGAACCAGATTATCGCCTAGAATTAAGCCTAAAACAAAATGTACTTGAACAATGTTGTTATCGATTTCAATTGAAATTCCTTCTTTTTCCAAGAACTTTATTTCTTCAATTAAATTGTCAAAACAAGTTTCGGTGCCAATTTTCGATATATCCTTTCCTTTAAAGAACCCGGCCACAAAAATTAAATCTAATTTTGATAATTCATATTGTGGTATAGTCGGAAAATTGTTATAAATACCACAAATTGATTGTGAACCTGCGTGTGAGCCTAAAGGATTATTCACCTCAAAATCATCCAAATAAAGAAAATATGGAATAACGTGATTTTTATTAATCATCAATATTTTTTCTTTCCAAAGTGTTCCGTTAATAAAATTTGAATAACTTCCATTCTCAAGTAATTCAAAATTCCTCATATTTTTTATAGTGGTATTAAAGACATTTTCTGATTCAAATTTTTTTTAAAAATTAAATCTCATTGGCATTAAAACCCCTTCGCTTATCCTTTCATCTTAGGTGGGAATACCTTGATGAATAACCTCGGTTATTTGGTTATTCAAAGAAATGCTTTTAGGGGATTCAAATAAATTTTGACATTTCAGCTCCTTAAAAAATTTATATTCCGTCTTTATATTTAGGAAAGGATCTCTACAAGTTTCTAGTAATTTAAATAATTGGGAGTTATAGGTACTTTCAGAATTGTTTAAATTCATATCCTGCTCAATAATATCAATAATTTTGTAGCAAACCAACTTACTAACCATAGACTGTATATCAAGAACATCATGTAGATTTGCTATAAGTTTATCAAAATCAAAATTAGAACATTGGATTTTATTCGAATTATTGAAACTATTTTGAAGAGGTGGATTTTGACCGAAACTGACTTGGGAAGGAACATCTAAATTAGATGTGTAATTTAAGTCATTACCGCAAATTTCAGATCTATGTTCTTTAAGCAAATGCTTTTTAAATATGAAAATTGAAGAGAAGCACCTTTTAAAACAGCCTTTTTCTTTGCAAATAAAATTTCCTACCGATTTTAAATTATGTACTTTTCGAAAATGGTAAATCAGATCAGAAATATTATATCGTTGCCCACAGCTATAACAAGTATACTTATACATAGTGCAGCAACCAGGAAAGTTACTTATAAATGTTAATACTACATATATGAATTATATGCTATTGCATAATGAAATTTTATAATACTTAAATTACTTATGTAAATCCGCAAAATAAATCTGTTGCCTTCCAAATCGCCGGTATGACTGATGATGAATATATTATAATTTAAAGTACTCGTTCACAATGCTGATAAATGTATATTAAAGTACTCGTACGCAATTTTTAAATTCTGCAATTAAAAAAAAAGGGTTTATTAGTTCGCTTTTATATCAGTGTTGATATAATAAATGACGTGACAGGTATTAATGCACGTTTATAGGTTAGTATTTCTACACCAAAACCATACCACACGCAAAATGTTATCTATTGTCCAAATTAAACATTTAAACAAGTAATTTCGCACATTTCCGTACGAAATTACAGAGAAGTGCCCGCGTTTATTTATTGCGTAATAAAAGCCAATCATATTGCTTAAAAAATATAAATAAAAAATATACGAAAAAAATCGTAATTTTTAAGGAATATGATTCGCTAAAAAAAATCAATGAACAAATGAATGAAAGCAACCATGAAAGCAGGTTTAAGCAGGTTTACTATTCACACCAAGCGCGTATTGCGAATGCGAGTAAACAATTTTTTTAAATTTATGATAAAAAAACATTTATTTCCAAAATGTTTGTCTATTTAAAAGATAAGTACGACGTTTTCAATCAAATTACGTTTAATTAGGCCCGAAAATTATTTCACAATTAGAGAAAGACGAAATTCGCGTGAGAAATCACAACCTTTACACGAATTTCATTTTTCTCTAATTATGAAATAATTTTCGGTCTTAAATAAATTTAATTTGATTGGCAACATTATAGTAGTCTTATAAGTAGGCAAACATTTTGGGTTTTTCTGATATTTGTATCATAATTTTATAAAAATTGTTTACTTGCATTCGCAATTCGCGCTGGGTGTGAATAGTCCCTTAGGATTAATATTTGTTTTGTACAAAGTCAAATACCTAAAAATAGACAAACAGAAATATAGTAATATTAAGCGTATTTCCTTGAGAAATTTACAACAATAATTGCATACCTAGGATAAACCCCCGTAAGAATAACATTAATCCAAAAAAATATTGGTTTTGGGCCACCAGGTCATAATACATATTAAATTTATATTTTATTTCGAAAAGTTTTCTTTTGTCAAATAAATCAAACTGGGTATTTTCTTGGGAAAAAATAAATTCAAAATAACTCAAATTCAATTTTGGTCAACAAAATACGCTTATTAGTATTAAAAATAAAAACACTCACTGTTGCTATAATGATGAAAATGGTACATCAAATCAGAAATATTATATCGTTGCCCACAGCTATAACAAGTATACACCAGGAAAGTTACTTATAAATGTTAATGCATACATATTATGTATATAAGTACATTATATACTAATATATAGTACATACATATAATGAAAATTTATAACAGTTGAATTACTTAAATCCGCAAAATAAATCTGTTCCCCTCCAAACCGCTAGCTTAACTAACATTATCACTAACAATTTACACCTCCTGATCCTGCCTGAGTGCCTGATTCAATAAACAGTAACGCGTAAACTGAAATTAAAAGATTTTCCAACATCAATCAAAAAGAAATTTCACATAAAAATGGCGGTATAAACATATTAAAAAAGGACAACTCACATTACCACTACAAATTTACACCTCTTGACCCTGTCTGATTCAATAAAAAGTAACGCTTAAACTGAAATTAACAGATTTTCCACCATCAAAAAGAAATTTCACATAAAAATGGCGGTATAAATATATTAAAAAAGTACAACTCACATTATCACTAACAATTTACACCTCCTGATCCTGCCTGATTCAATAAACAGTAACACTTAAACTGAAATTAGAAGATTGTCCAACTACGATGGAGACCAAAACGAATAATTATGAATGTATGGATAAATATGAATGTATCTTTCAATAGATTTCTCTCTTTCTCTCTCTATCATGCATGTAGAATTTTAGAATGTAGTACTGCAAGAGCAACAGAGATGTTTGTACAGATATAAAAATGAAGTACACCAGAGTTTAGCATTAGTGTACAATCATTAAAAAATAAACCAAAATTTGAGGCAACAATAGCAATATTATATAGAACCAAATACGATAGAACGAAATATGTAGAACGCACCAATACATAAATAATGATACTTAAACGTTAAATATATTATTTGGTACACCTAAACTTGGTTTTATGCGTTCATTACTTTTATCTTTTACTACATATTTTCCTTTCCAATTGTGATCATTTTAAAAAAATCGTTTATTAAGGACCATTCAAAAGCAGGTTTAGGTGTAATTGCATATAGTTTTATAGTTGTATAGTTTCATGAGATAGTCGTTTTATCATTGGATGTGTTATGAAGGAGATGATTTTTTAGCGCTTTGCAACGTTCATAGGATGTAATATCGTATCATTTTACATAGGGAATGATGCAGTCAATGTACTAAAACAATTTTTGATCAAGCTTACAATTTGCAATATACAAATGTATTGGTTTGTTACATATCAAACATTTCAAAATAATGTATTAAAGTAAATATTTTCTTAAATGATCATAATGTATTTTCTTTATATGATCATAAATATATTTTAGCGAATCAGAATTGGCTTTATATTTGCATGCAATCGATTTATTGAATTTTGACCAGTTCAGTGTAATACACGAACTAAAATCCACTTGTCATGTTTGCAAATTGCAATTAAATTTTTTGGCCAGCAATAAGAACGAACTTAGGTCTGAGACTTAACAGGAAACTTAAGCACTATGACTGAGACAAATAACCTTAATCATAATCACAAATTGAATGTGCTACAAATCACTGATTAACTTATTTTTAGATTGATTGAATGAAAATTGATTGAATTAATTATAGAATTTTTGGGTAAGGGACATAATTTTAGTTTAATTATCTTAATTGTTTATTAACCCTTTCTTGCCAACGTATGATATATCATACCACCGCCAACTCAACACTGCAACTCCAATACGCTTTTGGTCATAATATTTTTTTCTTACTATTTAAATTAGCAAGCATGTTTACTTTGCAAAATACCTATTGCCTAAAATATAAACATATTTTAAAATGCAGATTAAGCATTTTAAGCATTTTATTTACCCCATTTATAGTTTTTATATGTTCAATTAGTGGAAATATTTTATTTACAGCCCTATTCCCCTTAGTCGTATAGTTTGTAGCGCCAAATAAAAATAAATTTGTCAAATTTACAGTCGTAAACAATCAGTGGAAAATAACGCTTTTCATAGCAACCGTCTAGGGCTAATAGAAGAAATATTAAAACTTGACTGTTATTAGGCGTGACAGACAATACGACTAAGGGGAAAGGGCCCTTTCATCTCTCTATAGAAGTACTCTCTTTGATATTATCTTAGAAATTGGAAAAATGAAAATGTAATAACAGAAAATACGGAAAGTTTGACCAGGGGTCAGTCGACTTCCCTCTTTTATATACATATAGAGCACAGAAATAAATAAAAACGATTACAACAAACTCAAAAGGGTTCAGAATATCAAGATCAAGGCAATGATATTTTGTAAACAAAATTAGCTGATGTATTTATTTAGTTTTCGTTTGGTTTGTTTAACATTTTATAAATCTTTGCAATTTTTCATAGAGGTTCAATATCATTGCAGTGTTGTAAGACCACAAAGTAACATAAATTCCCATTGCAGGTGTTAGATTATATTTTTTATTTTTTAGATTGCAGAGGACAAAGCGTTTATTTTCCTTGTATGCAAAATAGAAAGATAAAATTTGATTCCAAGGTTATTTTCATTACGCATATTGTTTTAGTATTGGTTTGGTTTGCGCTCGTACGTACATTAAAAAAAAATATTACGAAGCAAAATACAAAATTGGTTGTTTCTTTTGTTTTTTACGAATACGAATATTATACAAACGAAATACGATCAAGCGCATGCGCACACATTTTGTTATAATGTGTGTGTATCCGTATGTATCTAAAATATGGTTATTTTTTTAGTGGCGATGGCGACTGGCGAACAACAAATTTTCGTTACATCGGTTTTATTACCCGAAACACGAAATAATCACTTCATGTTCATAAACTTCTGCATACATAGGAATCATTAAAATGCAAAATTTGCTTAATAAATGTTTTATTGATCTAAAAATAGTATTATTTATCCAAACCATATTTTTTAAAAAAATTATTTCGATCATTTATGCTTTTTAAATCTATAACCGTTTTATTTTCTGGATGAATAATAAAACCGAGTTGGTTTAATAAAATGTGTAATTAAAAAAAGTTTCAAGGTAAATATATAGAATTCAATAACGTAACCTTTGGAGCAATAATCATCATATTTTTAAATTAATATGTCCAATTATTAAACCAATTAGTTAAACGATTTTTTTAAAATGTAAAATAAATTAGTAGATACGAAACCAATAATTTTTGAAAATTTAAAATAATAAGCTCATTTATTGACTTACAGCCATAAAAATATTTGATACAATAAATTTTTTATTAACCTTAAAATATTTGTATTAATCCAATTATGGGTTTATTGATTTTTAACATTTTATTTCAAATAAATGATAATTATTCAATTTATAATTGATTTTTTTCTGAGTGTAGGATCAATGAATTAATCACTCATTATCCGTTAAAAAAATGATTACGAAACTTCAAAATGAAGCGGCCAAATCCCTCATGGGATTTCGCGCCAGCGAAAAAAAAAAAAAAAAAAAAAAAATATACTATAAAATAAACAGATGCAATATTTTTGCCGATAGAATATCCAAAGATTAAACATAATAAAATATGTATAAACTCATAAGAAATTAATTTATATTTGATAAAAAAATTTACAAAAGATTCCTTAAAACAAGAAATTAAATAATTATATTTCTAAAAACAAAAAAAATAAACAAAAAAATTCGGCCCTTCGACCGTTTGACCCATTCGGCCCTTCGACTCATTCGGCCCTTCGCCATTCGGCCCTTTGACTCATTCGGCCCTTCGACCCATTCGGCCCTTCGATATTCGGCCTTTCGACATTCGGCCCTTCGACATTCGGCCCTTTGAAATTCGGCCCATCGTCCTCATTCCAAAAAATTTACCATATCTTTATATTATCCTTCATTTTGTTCTTTCAATATTTCTTGTAACGATTTATTCCTTAATACTGGGTAGTTATTTCTGCAATTATCGAATTTGGTACAGTCAATAATTATGTGCTCGTTATCTTCGATTACATTGCAATGGTCGCAGCTTGGTGAGTGTTCTAATCCTATCATGTTTTTAAATTTTTTATTAAATGCATGTCCAACTCTTATTCTATTGATCGTTTTTATCTCTTTGTTTTTAAATTTTATATTTTGAAACCATAGTTTTAATGGTGGTTCTATATGGGATTGCCTATAGAAACTACCTCTGTTTTCCGTCATTTGATTATATATAATTTTTCATTCATTATCTATCCCCTCTTTTACCAACTTTTTTATATCTTTCAAAGTATATTCATTTTCTAATTTGTGTGTTGGATTCGTTAAAGCTAATTTAGCTACACCATCCGCGATTTCGTTACCTTCATGTCCTACATGACCCGGGATCCATTTTATTACAAATTTGATACTATCATTAAAGCCTGCAGTGTCTATTATTTGGTTTTCGTAGTGATTACTGGAATCATATTTTATCCTTGAGAGCTCCGTCTGTGTATATTTTTTTATAATCATTAAAGTCTTTTAATTCCTCTCGAATCATGTTTTTAATAATTAATGAATTTGTACTTTCCTTTTTGAATGGAGTTAAAAATTCAGGTATTACTTTCAGGTTTTGAGGTGATGTTATTTTATTGTGTACTTTCTTTATCTTTGAAAGGATAGGGTATTTAACATACAATTTATTATATTTATTAGAAGATTTTAATCATCTGGATATCTTGCCCAATTTTAGTATCATTGAATATATTTTTAGCTATATAGTTCATAGATTTTATTTTATTATCTAGTTCTACTGGTATCTCTAATGCTTCCGCCAACAATGCTGGAATTGGAGTAGTTTTTAATAAACCAAGGCAAATTCTTATAGTACTAATATTTTTTATGACCTGACAAATATTATTGATTGTTTTATTATCATCATCCGTTATAACTGACCTGTAGATTTTTAACAACAATTCCGGATGTGTTCGACCTTCTTTGTGAGTAAAGATTTTTAAAATGTTGATTGTATTTTGAATTTTTTGTTTCATGTTCTTATAGTGTTTAGTCAGCGACATTCTGCTTGAGAACGTAATTCCTAATATTTTAGTTTCCATCTGCTCTATTATAATTTTATTGTCTATCCTGAATTCCATTCTTCTTTTATTATTTTTATTTTTAAAGAGTCTTAAATAATGTGTCTTATCCGTGTTTATTTCAAGTTTTAAGTTTTTAATTTTTTCATTTAAGTCTAATAATGCTACTTTCATATTATTTTCCAATTTTTCGTCGTTTTCTCCGCTCACAATCATACTATATATATATCTGCAAATTGTAAAACAATCATTTTTTCATTGTTAAGTCCGTGAATTTTTGAAGTATAAATATTAAATAATGTTGGACTTAAACAAGTGCTTTGAGGGATTCCTGAGTTAGTGATATTAGTTATTTTTTGACCTTCCGAATGAATAGTTACTTCTCTATTAGTAAGAAAAAAGTAGATCCAGTTAATAATGTTGTGATCGAATTCTATTTCCTTCATTATTCTAATTAGAATATTTTTGTCGACATTGTCAAATGCTTTCTTTATATTAGCGTTAAGAATTATTATTTTATTTTTTGCTTCTTCCTCCATCTGAATATGTCTAGTAAGTTCGGTCATATAATCCATTATGTTCGTGTTTTTTCTGAATCCATAGTTATTCCTGTTTAAAATTTTTTTCTCATTTGGGTGTTTATTTATTCTTGATAATATCATTTTGTTGAAAATTTTCGAAAAAACCGGGAGTAAGCATAAAGGTCTATAGTTTAATAAATCTCTTTCATCTTTATTCAGGTTAAATATAGCTACTTTAGTGACTTTCCAACTTGTTGGATATATTCCAGATTCCCAAATTATGTTAAAGTGATTTAATAAAGAGTCAATGAAAAAACAATTTTGTTTATTTATCTCTTTAATTATCCTACCTGTAACTAATTTTGTTTAATCCTGGGGCAGAATTTTTTGCATTCTTTAAACTTCTTCTAATTCTTGTTTATTAAACTCTGTCTTATTTCTTGTTAGCTGATTATGCTTAAAAGGGGTAGATTCAACTTCTATACTGTTGGGAAAGTTCACTATAAGAAAATTAATCGCAATATATTTATCTAGCATTATATTGAATTGCATTGTTTTTTATTTTTAATTTTGTTAATATTGTTCCAGATTTCTTTGTTTGTCGTTTTATTATTTATACCTTTTTTTCTCTCTTTTCACCATTTGTTTCATTTTTTGTACCGCCTTTCTCAGTTTCATGGCTGTATACAAAGTTTTATTATTGTTATATAAATTTTGTTTAGCTTTTTTAATATTCCAGAATTTTTGAAGATCATCATTCCACCAATTGTTTGATTTATAGTTTAGATTACATCTGATGATGGATGTATTTTGACTGACAATTGTGAATAAATATATTTGTATTATACAGTATTAAGCACGGGAAGTGATCACTACCTAAGTTATCTTTAGTTGGTATCCAATTTAATTTATTTCTAATGATGTTATTGCACATCATTATATCTGGTGCTGAAGTACGATGCCTATGTGTGTAGTAGTGCTGCTAGTAGTGCTTCCATTGTTTAGCATTATCCAATTACTTTCGGTTATAATTTCAGCGATTTTTATTCCCATTCTTTCTGTACTATTACTGCTGTCCCATAGAATGTTATGCGAATATAGATAAAATATTATTAAATTCTGATGTAATTGTACTCTGTTCGTTTCGATTATTATTATAAAATGATATAATATTTAAATCTATATTTCTGTATTTTATGTTTATTTTCATCACTTCAATTTTATTGTACCTATGAATTAAATTTATGATTTTAAATGAACACTTTTTACTGACCAAAAAACCAATTCCACCATATCCATCCATCCTGTTCTTCGTGATAAGGAAAACATTTTTAAAAGAAATATTATCATCCTCTTTCAACCAGGTTTCTGTTAAAATTACGATTTGAATGTTATTAATAGTTAAATATTGTTCAATAATGTTTTTATTACATTTTAGACTTCTTATATTTATATACATTATTTTTAACTTCCCCATAACCTTTTTATAATTAGAATTTTGTTAATTAATTCATTCCATTTATAAAATTTAATTAATTATTAATTTCATTTTTGACTTTACGTATATCTATAAGAATTAGATCCAGAAAAGCTGGATTTTCACTGTTTGATTTAGCTTGAGTGATTCTGCTTTCTATCTTAGATAGTAATCCTTCTTTTTTCTGTTATTCCTAGTTAAGACTTCTACTGTTTTTGCCAGTTCACTTAATTTGGCTTCCGTTATCATAAGGTTCTAACTTAATTTTCTCCTCTCTTCTACTCCTTTTTCGTCTAAAGTTGAACTGAAATCTGTAAATTTCAATTTCCTTTGTGGAGGCCCGAATAATTTCTCTTTTGCTTCCCTAAAAGATACCTTATTAATGGTCATACACTCTGTGATCGTGATGTTTCTTTGTCTCCTTTTCTCAGCACAGTTTTGATTGTTCGTCTTATGTACAATACCGCAGTATTTGCATTTTTTCCTGTTTTCACATCTATGATTTTCTTCTCTTGTAGCACATGTATCACATGGTTTAATTTCTTTTGACCTACATCTAGTCAAGATGTGCCCATAATTCTGACAGTTTTTACAGCACATCGGGCTTGGTATAAAGTAGTTCACCTTCAGCAAAATGTTGTCGTACATTGTTATAGTATTCGGAATTGCGTCCGCTAAAAATGTAATTTTAATAAGTTCCAAACCCCTTTTTTCTTGCGTACTCTGGTCCCAGCGAGTCATTCTTTCGATCTTTGTAATTTCCAAATAAGATTTAATATTATTTGTAATTTCGTCAATTGTGAGATCTAACGGAATGTCCCTTATTACTGCAATCGTTTTGATAAAACCATCGGGAATAAATGCTTATACTGATCGAAATTTTTGAAACTTTCTGATTTTATACAGTCATTTGCATCTTTATAATTTTTAAAAGTTATTCTTGCCACAATTTGAATATTTTTAAATCTATTATCCTTAATAGCTTTGCCTAAGTGTAATATGTTAAGTTTATCTTTTTTTATGATGACCTTAAAAGGTCTTTTATCTTGAATACTGTAAACATTGTTGGATTTATTTTTAATTGTTGTGTCCAAATTTTCGTTTCCAGTACTTTTCCCATCGTTACTTTGATTCACAGATATCTTTGAAAAATTATCGGATCCCGTTTTTAGTTTTTTATCTATTTGATTTTTTTGACCTATAACCACTGAGTACTATATAGTACTCAGTGCTATAACCTCACTATTATTTTCCTTCATACTAAGAGATACCACTTTTTCCACTGATAACGCTTTTTTTTCCCGAAATTACTAACAAATCTGTAGAATTTTCCGTTGTATATTGAGTTGCATCTTCTACTGTGCTTTGTACAATGAATCTCCTTAGAATTGCTCAGATTCCGACTATTCGACGGAAAAATCTCAGACTTCAAGTTAGTTTTAGCTGATTTGCTTAATCTATTTTTATTTCTGTTTTCATAGGTAATATTTTTAATTTTCCTTTTACGATCATTTTTACTCTCCTCTATTGAGGAATCAGAAAAAGACAACAATTCATCTAACATATCATGGTTAAACTCACATAATGCGCCTGAAATAATGCGGTTTTAAAGCTTTTAAATATAATATTTCACTGTACAACTTAATATATTACTATTGAAAAATATATGTAATTTTTTTAAAATGGCTACTCTTTGTTTTATTTTTAGAAATAGAGAAAAACACCCTTTAACCACTAAATTTACAATCAGAATGCTTGCTATATATTTCGAAAGTTGAAATGAAATAAAGAGGTGTACACCTGAAGTTGTATTTGTAATTAATTTGTGGTTATGAAACGAATGTAGCAATTATGAGTGAATCGCTACAAGATAGATGTCAAACCTTCCATTCATTCACATGAAAGCTTGCTTTTATGGTCTATTTATTGTATGGTTTATTTGCTTTTGTTTGTTTTTACGATGATGTTCTTTTTTTAGATTTTTGCCTGAAAGCATTCAGCATTCAGTTTTTTTTTGGTTTTAAAGTTTATCTGTTTTTAAATAGTATTGTCGTAGATAAAAATAAAAGCTAAAATGTCGTTTACTAATATGTGATTTTCTTTTATATTTTTTCAGTCATTTAGCACAAATATCACGTTCGACTCGGGGAATTGTATTATTATTATGCGATTTAAACACGTCGCGGCACATAATGTCTGAAGCGAAACGTTTAAATATGATTGGAGGGCATTTCATTTGGTTATGGGCTGACACAACATCGACTACAGAATTTTTTGATGTTGTTTACTCGTCAGATATAACAAGTTCAGATGATAATGATTCTTCATCTTCGTCGTCGTCATCTGGATCATCATCATCACCATCCAGTTTGTCACCGGCGTCCTCTGGACATTCGACAAGCGATGATAACAAAAAATTAAAAGAAAAGCATTTAAATGTTATGGATGACGATGATTTTTTAGTAAATGATGCCGTTAGTAGCAATAGTAATGCCGGTGGTGGTGGGAATGGACGCGGTGATAATAGTAACAGTAATATTAAAAATCATTTTTATAATCGTAAAAAATCCTATACAAATTCATCATCAATCGTGTCAGGATATTCATCCGGGTCGTCATCAAATCATCATGTATTGTTTCATCATTTTAATGACTTTCCTATCGGTTTACTTGCGTTACGTCCAATTCGTATGAATATTGATCGTCAATTTATACGTTCGGCGGTTCGTTTATTTTCATCCGCATGGATAAAAGTCGAAAGTGACTTACGCTCAGCGTATAATCGTAATAGTAACAATAATAATAGTAATAATAATAAAAAACGTATCATGACTAGAAGGCAAATTTTTTTAGAAGTTAACAGTATAAATAATAAAAATTTAACAACAACACAAAGTGACTTAAATCTTAATTCTAGTTTAGATAATAACAATAATAATAGTAATATTAATAATAATAGAGTTTCGAATCAAAATAAAAGTGGCCTAGATATAAATAACCAAATAAAAAATAATAATAATAATAGTAATAACAAAAGCAATATTAATTTTAATAAACGTAATAAAATCTATAAATCATCACCATGGAATTATAACCCAAATATGAGAATTGGTAGTAATAATAATCATAATAACAATTATAATTATAAAACATCATCATCCTCGTCAATATCATCGTCCAGCTCTTCTCATTCATCTTCGCGTTACGATGATGATCAATACTACGGATACTACAATGAGAAGCAAAGAAATAAAAATTCGGATCGTAAACCATCTCCACAATACCGCGATGGGTGTTATGGTACACCAAATTTTGATGATGTTGAACGAGCGGAATATTTTGCTGAGTAAGTATTGAAAAATGATTTTATTTCATACTATACCGAAAATCAATGTTTACGTGATTGATTTCAGTCCGGGAATGAATCATTACGTCAGAGAACAAAAGTGTCCGGAAAACGAGCTATTACAGTAGAGTAGACTGTAAAACCAAACAAAAAAAAATAACTAGGGTAACTTGATAATTTGAAAACCATTTGGATTGATTTTCTCTAAATTTCAAATTCATGTTTTTACTTTAAAATTTAATTTTAAATGAAAAAATCGAATTAATGTCCCATATAGTATGAAATAAAACGTTGTACGTTGCACGTACGTTAAATGATAGTTATAGTACTTGTTCAAAATTCTGGACTCGGCTCCTTCGTCGCCTCGTCCATAAACGTCGAACTCGTAATGTAACAACTCATTTACCGCCCTTGTGACGTAAATAACTATTGTTTCATACTATACCGAAAATCAATGATTACGTGATTGATTTGTGTCCGGGAAATGAATTATGACGGTACAGAACAAAAGTGTCCGGAAAACGAGCTATTACAGTACAGAAAAATATAAAACCAAACAAAAAAATATAACTAAGGTAACTTGATAATTTGAAAATCATTTGGTTTGATTTTCTTTAAATTTCAAATTCATGTTTTTACTTTAAAATTCAATTTTAAATGAAAAAACCGAATTAATATCCCATGTAGTATGAAATAAAACGTTGTACGTTACACGTACGTTAAATGATCGTCACAGTACTGATTCAAAATTCAACGTCGAACTCGTACTGTAATAACTCATTTACCGCCCTTGTGACGTAAATAACTATTGTCCACGACTAACGTATAATATGTTCATTTTATAGTTTATCTAGTAGACCCTTCTTTCATTATTCAATACTTCCAAGTAAATTATTTAATTTTTGAAATTTTATCTAGTAGTCTCTTGCCATTTTCATTATTATTAAACTGTGACGTCAAAATATCGACGAAAATTATTTGAAGAGTATTTAAAGGATTTGATTATAAAACATAAGCTGCGTTTTTTTATTCGCTCCCGATAGCTGCTATGCGGAGCAGACAATTTTTTACACCCACATTTAAATTTGACGTGCTATTTATTAGTAAATTACATTTATTTAACGTCAAAATATAATTTTTAATTCAATTCATAAGTGAAAACGTGAAATAAAAAATATTTAGCTCTACCTATTTATATGGAGCCGCTATCCGGAGCTATTTTCATATGACGGCTCTCGATAGCAGCTCCGGATAGCGAATAAAAAAACGCACTTATAATGATATTTGTCGGTCGTGGACAAAGTATCGTATTCTACTCTCATACATATAATGGCTGTTATTCACTCAGATGATTTACGATACTCGCCTATCGGCTTATGTGGGCAAACTTCATCTTAATGAATAACACCTATCATTTTATGCTCGTTGAATAATATACTATTTTTGTATAACCGATAAGTTGAATTTTAATTCGATTTTAATCGCAAATGAAATTTGGTTTTGTATTTAGAGGGGAGTACAAATTGTTAATTTCGATGATGAGTCTGTGAAAGCCGTTTAGGTTTTTCAAATTTTCAACTTATTCTCATGAGCGGTTTGCAGTTGCCATAGATGTAAAGCTGACGGCAATAAGGTGTCTCAATTGTACAAACTTTGATAGAAATTATGAAAATTGATTGTAATGAACGCTGATACCTTACGAAACAACAATTAAAAGTAATTTTCATCAGTCAAGAATTTATACGTGTTTGTTACGAATTCGATATAAATTAAAACTAATTTTAAAGAGGTTTTGAATTGAATGGATATCAAATATAAAATTTATTTCGGTTAACTTGATGAATTTTAGTATTTTAAATTTACCAAATTCTTATTAATTCAAATTTAGTATAGCTTGAATGTGAAAGATTCCTATTAATATGAATGTAATAATATGTCTCTAATACGAATTCATCTCGAATAGGTTTCGGTAGGTACAGGAAATAATAAATTTCGTTCATACCATTAATTTTTTTGGTGCACCTAATGGAAATTTAAAATAAAGTTCTATATCTTTCATTTTAAATGATTTCACATATCCATCTTATCGTTTAAAATCCTTTATTCTTTTTATTAATTGTCTTATTTATCCTAAGGGACCATAATTTTTGGAGTTGGATATAAAAAATATAATAAAAAATCCAATTTTTTTCAAGTTTTATCGAGTTTTTGTGGTTTGTTTACGAACACTGTAAAATCATTGTTGTTTTTACTATTAAACATTAGTATTATTATTATTTTCTTAAAATCAACAAACTAGAAAATGAGAAAGAAGAAAAAGAACGGTCAAGTTGATTAAATTTAAAGATTTATCCAAAATGCTTCCAACCGAGATACGTTGAACTTTCATTATTATCCCTTATAGAGTGGAACTCAAATTATCTCTTTAATCCTGGATTGAATAAGTTTATTGTCGCTCTCTTCCACCTTTTCCGATACAGAGTCCCGAAAAGTGAAGAAAAGTGCGGTAAACTTATATAAAAAATCTTTCTTTTCTATTTACGAAAAAGATTGAATTTATGCGTTTAATGATTGAGTTGTTTCCCGTTTTTATGCATTTGGCTTTATGTCCATCTATTTAAAAATTTAGATATACGATTCGGAAAGATACATAGAATAAATAAAGGGACCATTTTTATACCCGTTGTCTTGATGTTATGATTTTAGATGGTTTCGTAAATTTAAATTTCTCCTCTATATACGAGTATGTACAAATAATGTTTTACCCCGAAACAAAAAAATAAACGAATAAAAGAGTAATAGGTCGGTCAGATAACATAATAGTAGTATAGGACTATAGGATAACAAATATGTAGATGAGGAGATATCGGTACGTTAAATATTCATATTTATAAACATGATAAGATTTTTTAGTAAATGATGCCGTTAGTAGCAATAGTATGCAATGTCGGTATACATATATCTGTACAGAAAAAGGACCAATAGCCATATTTCTTGTTTTGAGATATTGAATAGTTTTTTTTCGGCTACACAAAAATCGTTATATCTTCTATTATGTACAGGTAGTCCAAATATATTTTTATAATTGCAACATGAGCACACTATAGTTATTAAAAATTTTAAATTTTTCTATAGCTTCTTAATTCTTAACATTTTTGAGTGGACATTGGCGCTTGCAAAAATTGTTAAATTGTCCTGACCCCTTTAGATTTTTATGAAACTTCCCAAAAATAATCTATATAACAAATAACTCGACACGTTTTACGTGTTTTCTGATTTTTCTGAATAATTCTAATTTTTGAAGACCTCACAGAAACGCCCAAAGAAACTGAAAATAATACATACGTTCCTCAGAAACTGGAAAATTGCGAACACGTTTTCGTACGAGTAGAAAACCGATGGAATTGGTCCTTTTAAAGTAATTCGCCAATTCCGAAAATATTTTATCTTGGACATTAAAGGCGTAAACACGAGCGTTTCAATAGAGCGCCTCATATCCGGGATTTTAGTGAATTTTTTTACGAATTCGTAAGCCAGGTGTATTTATGCGGCCATATAATAGTTTAAACAAATTGTCAGCTAGTCCATTCTATTGCCAACTCTAAATATAAACAATCATTTCCGGCCCACTAAGTTCTTAGAAGATACGCAATAAAGAATTTAAAATTATGATTATTTTATGTTATGTTATGTGTTGGGAATTACACTGAAAAGAAAAAGCTGCTACAGAATGAAAAATGTAATTTTTGTAACATGATTTTACTTTTTACTTAAATTTCGAATATGTATAGAAAAAACTGAGATGCGATGAGTAGTGGTGCCTGATGAACATTTGTCGGGCTGAAAAACTGGATACCTTCACATGCTTCATAACCTGGTTCTGAGAGCCTATGTGCTTCTTGAGAGGTGATCCGAGGTGAAAAGGGGAAACTTTCAATCCAAGAAATTAGTGATCTGGGATTACTGTATAAATGTTTGTAACAACCATAATTTATTATTTTGCTCCTCGGTATAATTATCCGGGTATAAAAAACCAAATCTGTTCATTGAAAAATCCTACAACAATGCAAACAAAAACTGCATTAATACGAGTAGTAAGAAAAATTAGTTAAAACTGTCAACAACCCTTCGTTAATACCTAATAAGAAAATCATATGCTAATAAAGTAAAACAGTTAATAGCATTTGTTTTGTAAATTTTTATTATTAACGAATAAATTCAGTCATAGTTTAAAAATTCATTATTTGTATTTGTTCGAAAACAAATTTACGAAATTATTCGCTTGTAGGAAGAACGGAATGCTGAGTGGGTATGCATAATCCCCAAACATAAAGATTTTTTCACAAATATGTTGAAATTAATTCATAAAATATAGGAAAGCGTTCATATTTGATAATCAAATTACATAACATGTATGGGTGTATGGTTGAATCTAAATGAATGTATACAAACTTTATAAAAAATGACAAAAAAAAATTTGTTGGCCTAGGCCCCTTAACACATCTCAACTAAGACCTTTCCAACCGTACTTACAAAGTATTGTTGTACATTGCAGATGGTCAGCCAAATACTTATTTTATGCACAATAATTTCTATTTCTGTTGAAGCATGCATGTTGTTACTAAAACCGACCTTCCAACCTGACTTAAAAACTGACACAACTTGAATTGAATAAATAAAATGGCTTACAATATTTCTCTCTCAAAACCGTCTTAAATCTCAATATTTACTAAAACCGTTTTGCAATCTTTACACAAAAAAAAATATCTCAACACAAAGAAATAATTACAATTTGAAATAATTTGGCGTAGTCTAAATCGGTTAATATTGGAGGTGCATTGTAGCAGAAGACAGGTAATGAAAATAAGTGTCGTGGAAAATCAAATATTTTAAAAACTGTGTGCCAAACAATATTATTGTTAATATGGATATTCGTAAAGGGTAGTGCTGATCGTCCGACTTCCCCTTCCCATTTTAGGTTAATAACTTAGTGAGATCTTAATGATAAGGACGTTCCAGGTGACAAAAGGTGGAGGAAATAACACGTAAATAGGTTAAGCACCAATGAATACAAGGCATCCCAAAACGAATCAAACCAAACAAAAGATACTAATGTGGATCACAAAATAAGGAAAAGGGAGCGCAAGAGAGCTCAGATGTTACATATGGCGGTCATTTTATGTCAATAACTCCGGAAGATAACAACCAATACGACCCAGTATGGTGAATCAACAATTTTGAAAAATCGACGCGAGAATTTGTGAACTATTCAAATTACTTCAAAGTTCAAGCGTTATCATACAATGCAAAAATGAAGATGAAGACATCAATACAATGGACGTACCAAAACGAGTCAAATAGGCTTAACATTAACATTAGCAGTGAAGAATAATATATGATAGAGAGAGAAAGATGGCGAAAAAGAACTGCGGCTATTTAACTTTATTTCAAAATTCCTCGAAATATATCAAAGCAACCTTGATTATACAAGCCATAATCTAAAAAACGAAGCTTTTATAAGGGAATTAGAAACGAGGAAAAAACCAAAATTTCCATAGTAAAACACATAAAACGTATGGGAAATCACTTTTTTTCCTAAGACAAATTTTTAAATGAAAACGTTGCAATTTCTTAATTATGATTTCTGAAATATTTTCATAAATGTTTGAATTTCAACATATATAAATCTCGTTTAAGTAAATCGTTTTCATTTTCTTGTAATAATTGATTTATTTAAACCAAAATATAAAAAAGTTCATAACAACAGCATTCTGGTCAAATTAAAAAGAAAAGCTTACTACAAATCGTGTGCACTAAGTCAATATAGAATACATAGATGGCAGTGGGCAGTAAACATTTTGAAAAATCGTAACAAAAATTGCCACTTGGGGAAATTTGAGTTCAAAAGTTGTAGGAAAAGCAAAACAAATTCACAAAATATTTAAGAACGTGTCATAATTTTGTGAGTACACAATCTCTTTCGTATTTTTCTGAATAAATTTGAGACATCTAACGTACACTAGTAAAACTAAAGATAAATTTAGCAAGTATTATTTAATTCGTCAGAGCCAACTTTGATGTATTTTTCAAAATGAAACTTCGAAAAATATATTTTAGAAATAATTTAATTTTAATATTTCTGCAATTAATATTTACTTAATAACAATATACCCTTCTTGTATATTGCTGCTAAATATATGTAGAACACTTTTGTATAAAAATTTTGTAACATTTTTGCTTTTTTCATTGAAAAACTTGAAGCTAAAAAACACCATTTTTACTATGGATTCCTATGGAAATTAGTAAAAAGTTATACCACTAAAAAAGCTTCAAAAAAATACGTCATAATGATTATGGCTCTATACTCTAGAAGGCTCTGAATATATACGTTTAGAGAATGCAAAAGTAAAATCGAGTACAACTGGGATGGAGCATGGAGGGCTTTCGGAAACGAATCAAACAAACAAACGTAAAACGTTGTGTGAATGGGTTTCAGATGACGAATTTAATTGAATATTTGTATTTGCTTGTGTTGGATAAATAGGCAGTAAACGACATATACATTAAAGAAAACGATCGATGCATTTGTGTTCCATCGTATTGAAGTGACAAAATGTTAACAAACATAATTTGAAATATTAGGGCATTTCTGTTTAGAAATTATAATGGAAATGTTATTTATTGAACTTTATATCTTTTAAAGAACTAATATCTGAAAATTCTTCAAAGGTAATAATTGATTATTAAAAGTAATGTTTAATGTCATTTTTCATTGAATTGGTCGGGATGGCTGTGTGATCAAAATATCGGAAGAGTACGAGGCCATGTAGTAAGTAGTACTGAGTTTTTACTTGTTCGATGTTGCATTATAAACTTTTTGGATAAACCTGACGTACCAAGAAAAGTTTAACCTTAGTTTCACGTTCAGCTCATGATATTAACAAAAAAACATATTTTGCTTCACTGTCACAAATCGGCTGTAAATTAGTATTTCAAAAATTGTATTATAAAAAAAATATACTCCTATTAATCTTAATTGTTTATGTTTACTCTGATAAATGATTGAGTTGCCCGACATAACATATTAATCTCCTATTTTGTTCAAAACTGAAAATTGTTTCAGACATTCCAGACCCAATGCTGACTTCATATTTAGGTCATTTTAGTGTCCAGATTCCTAAATTTTTCTCTAAAAAAATTCAGAACATGACTTATTCATATGTTCGATACGTTACATATAGGTTAGGTTAGGTTAGGTTGAAGTGGCTGCTATCGCACACTTAGGCCAGCAGTGGCCCGTTGTGATACCACAGGATCCCATCTCCCCATTACTCCCGTTGAAACCAACCAGAGCTATTTATATAGCGTAATAAATCTCGCACTCCACAGTCCGCGAGTTCCGAAAGGCTGTCCATACCGTACACACCCAAATACATATGCCTTCTGTATGATAACGCCGGACATGAGCATAGGAAGTGTTCCAAAGTCTCCTCCTCCTCTTCGTCCATGCAACTTCTACAAAAGTCATTCGTCTGTATCCCCAGCCTTCTCGCATGCTCCCCAAAAAGGCAGTGACCTGTCATTATCCCTACGACCCATCCTATTTCTTGTCTTCCCAGGGATATTAGTACCTTAGAGCGCCGCAAGTCCAGTTTTGGCCAAACCTGCTTTGCTACCCTGCACGTGAGAGTGTTGATCCACCTCTCATTTGTCAAGGCGATTGCCTTTTTACTGAGCGCCCATTTTAGCACTGCCATAGGCCTCCCAAGACCTACCATTTCCGGCTGCATCTGGAGAGTCGTTCCGTACCTAGCTAGTTCGTCCGCCCTGCAGTTCCCCGTGACGTCCGAGTGACCCGGGACCCAGATTATCTGGATGCTGAAATAATCGCTCATCTCGTTAAGAGATGATCGGCAATCCAGCGCCACCCGCAACTTATCGTCTAGCCTCGAGCCGTCCGTGAAAAATTGCATTGCCTCGTTTTCCAAGATTGATCCGATTCTCCAGGATTCCCTTGAGGGAAAGATGGTACGGAAACCCTTATCGATGCACAAAGTTGGTGTAATATAATCCAGATTCGCCAGTTCTTCGCCAGCGAATCTACCTATCGCCGAGTGTCCCACCTGAAGGCACTTCCACTGAGAGACAGCCAAGAGTCTCGTAGCCACGTTGGCTGCCATCTGTTTACCATAAAGGTCGATTGGAATAAGGTGGAACATAACCTCTAAAGCGCATGTAGGTGTTGTCCTAAGCGCCCCGCTTATAAGCATACAGGCCGTTCTTTGTACTTTCTCCATCACACCTCTATATGTTACCTTATCTAGAGCTGGCCACCAAATTACGTTACATATAAGAGATCGTATTAAAAACATGGTTGCTCTAAACTCCTATTTTTCAAATCTAAAAATTGTGTTGAATTGCTAATAAGATATGGAAACGTGGTATGTGTGTGTGTTGTATTGTGTGTCGACGATACCGCTATGATATGCCGCCGAACCGCGGGTATAACTACCTTAAAGCACCGCGATAGTTTCCACTTTAGTATGCGGCAAGATTGTGTGTGTACGTGAACTCGAGTAATGCGTTTTATAATTTCACTTACTACATTTACAATTAGGTTCAAATAAAAACCACCACCACTTTACTATACTATTTACTACCCCGGGGGCAACTAACTAATTAATTTATATTCTCGTTATATCGCGTTGTACACCACGTAAATAATCAAAAATTGTTGAAATTTAATTTATTAATTTGTTTGGTAAAAATGGTAGAGCGACAAAAATATTGACGTGAATCTAGAAGAATTTGGAACGAGTGTGTTTTTTTCGAATGGAAAAATACAGAACAGAGCAAAATATGTTTTGGTGTCTGTATATTTAACACACCAAAAAGAGAGAAAGATATGTGCTTAACTTTTCGTCAAATCAAAGTAATATTTTAATTTAGTTATGAAAGTCGACAATAGATGGTAGTAGCTTTCGGTGTTTTGTTTCTGCGTTTTTTCATAAGTCTCGATAGATCTCATTAGATTGCATCCATATGTTCTCTATTTTTGTGGTTAAATTGCAATTGATTCAGTTTATTTTAATCAAGAATACCTTTCGATTATATATCGCCTACTTCGCGATATTATGAAATGTGGGGACGCGTTATTAGCTAACGTTCCAATGGCTGGAAAAGTAATACTTTTCGGTGGAGATTTCAGACAAGTCTTTCCAGTGGTGGCATTAGCAAGTAAAGTTCAAATCCTCGAATCGTACATTCAGACAAGCAGAATTTGGAATTCTCTCATCAAACTTTATTTAAGTAAAAATATGCGTGCTGATGGCAAGACAATGAACGATAATTTTCCAAATGATTGCTTCAATTGGGAAATGGAACACTGCAATGTACTCATAAGCAAAACATGATTGAAATTCCCACCAACTTTATATGCGAACAAAACTCAATTGTTCACCATATTTTTGGTGATTCTTTAGATCCCCGTAATATAGATAAGTATATTCAGTAAAAGAAATTGTTTGCCCGTTAAATGATAATTGCTACCAGATCAACAAAGAGGAGCTAAATTTAATTGCCGGGGATTCCAAGGAGTATTGCAGTGTCGATTCGATCATCACAACGGATCCTTCAGAAACATTAAACATACCATTAGAGTATATTAATTCTATTACACTTTCTGGAATGCCACCACACAAACCATAGTATAAACACATATAGTACTACCATCATGCGAAAAAAAATGTTTCCCCGGTGAAGTTCTAGGCATCACGTCGATCGCTAGTAAACACTTTGGATAAAACGTTAGTAGTCGCCTAATTATATACGGTGTGCGGGAAGCCGAAAAAAGTTGGTCTAAAATGCCGAAAAAAACTAGCGTCATATATAAACACAGCATGCTCTACAGTGTCCATTAAACAGAAAATCGTACCTGATCATTTAACAAAGAAATCGCGAAAAAACGTGATTTTTTGAATTTTTATTGAAAATATCATTTCGGCGGCCAATTTAAAAAGGAATAAATTAAAGATGATACAACTTTTATACTTTTTTCTTAATCTGTATTCCTTTATCTACAAAACGAACCCTATATCAATATTTTGCGATAACTAGTTTTGTTTTACAACCAAAACTACACTAACATACAATGCCGAAAATCAAAATACTCCGCCTACTTTGCCTGAAACAATAATAACTCAAGGTCACTGTGTACAGAAAGGTGAAAGAAATTTGCCAAATAGGTATACTGAATTCAATAAAAATTTAACCATTTTACACAGAATCAAAGATAGACCGAAATTAGAGCTTCTAGGTTAGAAGAGCTGCAAATATTCAAAACCAAAACAACAACAATTTACTTAACGACAAAATCAACACCAAAACCAATAAAAATTACGACTTAATTTTATCCACAACTTAAAAACAAAGAAGGTGCCAAACAACAACACTAGCAACAGTTTATAAACAGCTTCAAAATAAATTATGTAATAGTAGTAAAAAAGAAACCGAAGAAGAAATCATCCTCGAAATCGATATTTCTAAAAAAATTAAAAAATTGACACAATAGGGAAGAAATAAAAAATTCAATATAAAATTAAAAATTAAAAATAAAAAGTTTCTTATTTAAATAGTGACTAAAGAACACAGAAAATAAAGTGAAAATCGGCTTGTGATATCTGGTGAAATGTTGATAGACGTTTTAAACTCAATTGATTTTGTTACGTGTGTGGAAAATTTAAAATTATGACCAATCACTGCAAAATAAGTGAAAGAAGCCGTCTGTTGTTTGTACGGCAAGCATTTTCCATCTGCATATAAATGACAGAATACTGAAACCGCACTGTCATTTGGTGTCCCGATGATCTGGATAGACCCACAAATACATGATCCAATTCAATGTTATGGGTGCGTAAATTATATTCTCGGTACTAACAGAAAAAAAATTGGTACTTTGGCATACAATACAACGAGATATGCTCAATTACCGCTGCCGCATTCAGATGAAATTCCTGTTCCGGAAAGATCAAACACAACTGAAGAAAGAAGAATATTTACCACTAACATTTGAATCTGATGAGAAACACCTATATCAATGTATCAACCATCAAATGTCACTGCGCCATGCAATTACATTGAAATCTCGCAAAATCGTTTGGATATTGTGGTACGACGCCTGAAACTATCGAAGCGGCAATCTATTCCTTTGTCAAAAGATTTAAAACAAATGAACATTTTGGCTCCAAATGTTCGAATATATGGAGCAATAAATCGTCATCGTCATTTTACGTATTTTTTCAAATCAATTGAGAATAATTTGCTCGCTGTTTGCACTGATATACGTGGTTTGGTTTCCACAATGCACCATGCACATAAATCCGAAGATTGGCCATTGTCTATCGATTCCTCCAAAAACCGTTTGAAGGCAGTTTTCCTCCACGTTACCAACTCAAAAATATTTAGGCAAATTTCTTTCACCTTTCTGTACACAGTGACCTTGAGTTAGTATTGTTTCAAGCAAAGTAGGCGTAGTATTTTGATTTTCGGCATTGTATGTTAGTGTAATTTTGGTTGTAAAACAAAAACTAGTTATCGCAAAATATTGATATAGGGTTCATTTTGTAGATAAAGGAATACAGATTAAGAAAAAAGTATAAAAGTTGTATCATCTTTAATTTCTTCCTTTTTAAATTGGCCGCCGAAATGATATTTTCAATAAAAATTAAAAAAATCACGTTTTTTCGCGATTTCTTTGTTAAATGATCAGGTACGATTTTCTGTTTAATGGATTTTGACACTGTAGAGCATGCTGTGTTTATATATGACGCTAGTTTTTTTCGGCATTTTAGACCAACTTTTTTCGGCTTAACCAACACTGTAAAATGGTAGTTTCTTTTATTTTTAAAGAAAATTGACAACATTGTCAATTCATTGATAAATTTGCGGTTGTGTATATTTTTAATTCTTTGTTTTCAGCGTAAAATTTGGTAACGCCTTTGAGTTCTTCTTTTAATTTTTGCTTATAGAAAATATGAAAGATAGAAAGAGGCACTACAAAATATCAGAAATTTATATACTACTTTCGTAGGGTTTGAAATTCAAATCGAGGAAAAATCGATTTTTATTTTTAGTGGACATTTTGTCGTTCTACAAATTACTCCTCTAGTATTATGCGCAGTGGTAGAACTATAAGTATTTATACTATGCACAAACTAATCTTGAAAGTTGGTTCAATAGTTATGCTTATCAGGAATATGAATTTGGGATCAGGTTTAGTCAATGGTGTCCGTATGGTGGTGATTGAATTATTTGGAAAATCTATAAACTAGGAGTTATTACAGGAACAAAGCTGATAACTACTGATCCAAATATGCCGTTTATAATATCCAGATTGCAATTGCCATCAAGACTCGCATTTGCTTCACTATAAACAAAGTGCAGGGGCAGGCACAGACATTCCAAAAAATTGGTATCTATCTACCTAAACCAGTATTGACTCAGGAGCAGCTATATATATCGCTTTTAGTCGTGCGAGGGCTCCCACTGATGTTAAGGTAGTCATAAATAAAACGAGTAAGCAATTTAAAGATGAAGATGGCGTTTATACGAAAAATATTGTTTATAAAGAAATACTTTTATAAAATAATATGTACGTATGTATTCTAGCAAATAAAATTATACAACTAAGGCCTAGAGCTGATAGTTAAAGTGTTGCCAGAAGTATTCGTTTTGGTTATACTTTTATAATAAAATATATTAAACTAAAATAAATGAATTATTTAATTACATAATAGCAGCAAACAACATTACATACAAAACCAGCAATATAAATTTATATTTAGCAATATAAATTAGCGGTAGATTCGGCCCCGTATGGGTCACACTAGTGTACTTATATACTCGTATATGAAATATACGCAGGTTAGGTAAATCGTGCATATTTGTAAAAACACTACAGCTCAAAAGTGTATAAATCATATATGTATAACTCATCAAAAATGTGAAAATGTTTATTATTTATTGACATCCACACATATGTATATTTTTATATGGATACTAGCTGACCCGGCGAACTTCGTCCTGCCCCAAATTACTTCGTTTCGAGCAAATACTTTTGTCCTTCACGAAAATTGATTTTGATGATAGAAAAAATCAACTCAACTCTATTCTCAGTAGATGATTGAGTTGAGTGGACATTCCATTCCATTTTCATCGAATTCAACACTAATGTATTGAAAAGTGAATGAAATGTCGATTCAAACTCAGGCGTCTTTCGAAAATTGAGTTGTGTTTTGGATTTTTTCTCTCATTGTGGAAATGAATTGGAGTCAGTTGGAATTCAAAAGCATTCAATGTATTTTATTCGAGTGGAATTAAATCGAATACAGACGCAAATCAATACAATGCATTGTGGTAAACAATATTTCTAGTTCTGTTCTCCGGCGCATAAATGAACAACGATGATGATTGTACAACTGACCATGAGACAAACACGGAAATTCTAGATTTATTCCGCACACTTCCAACGATTGACCTTGCGATTTGTTAATCGTCATAGCAAACGCCAAACGAACGGGGAACTGAATGCGTTTGAAGTCGAACGGTGTGTCAGTTGGAATCATAGGAATTCTTGGAATTAGAACATCTTCTCCTTTGAATTTGCCCTTGATGATCGTCGCTTGAATCACGTTGTTCATCAGTTTCTTCACCCTCAATCGCGTTCCGTTACACAAATTCGGATGGTTCAGATTACGCCGCATGATTATTACAGATCCAACCTTGAGCATCAAGTTATGCGGTGGTCCGACTTTTCCGAAGGCTTTTCCCAAAATTTTCTTTCGTAAGAACCATTTCCTGGCAATTTCAAATACAATAGAAAAAGATTGAGCCTAATTGAGCCTAATCCGTCATCAAAACATACAAAAAATTCAAAAATTCATTGAAAAAAAATTCAATTTTCTTCGGGTTTTTCCGGAAGTTTCCGAGTTTTCCACTTCGATTGTCCAATTTTTCTCTTCTAAAAGACCATCTGGTTGGCTACGCGCCAAATCCCGTACAAAAACATAATTTTTCGATTTGCCGAATTTTCCGACTTTTCCAAAGGATTTTCCAAAAATTTTCTTTTGTAAGAACCATCTCCTGGCAATTTCAAACACAATAAAAAAGATTGAGCCTAATTGAGCCTAATCCGTCATCAAAACATTCAAAAAATTCAAAATTTCATTGAAAAAAAATTCAATTTTCTTCGGGTTTTTCCGGAAGTTTCCGAGTTTTCCACTTCGATTGTCCAATTTTTCTCTTCTAAAAGACAATCTGGTTTGGTTGCGCGGCAAATCTCGTACAAAAACATAATTTTTCGATTTGCCGAAATTTCCGACTTTTCCAAAGGATTTTCCAAAAATTTTCTTTTGTAAGAACCATCTCCTGGCAATTTGAAACACAATAAAAAAGATTAAGCCCAATCGGTCAAGAAAACATACAAAAAATTCAAAATTTCATTGAAAAAAAAAAATTCAATTTTCTTCGGGTTTTTCCGGAAGTTTCCAAGTTTTCCACTCAGATTTTCCAATTTTTCTATTCTACAAAACATCTGGTTTTTACCATCTGGTTGGCTTCCGCCAAATTCTATACAAAAACATAATTTTTCGATTTTCCGAATTTTCCGACTTTTCCGAAGGATTTTACCAAAATTTTTTTTCGTAAGAACCATCTCCTGGCAATTTCAAACATAATAGAAAAAGATTGAGCCTAATTGAGCCTAATCCGTCATCAAAACATACAAAAAATTCAAAATTTCTTTGAAAAAAATTCAATTTTCTTCGGGTTTTTCCGGAAGTTTCCGAGTTTTCCACTTCGATTTTCCAATTTTTCTCTTCTAAAAGACAATCTGGTTTGGTTGCGCGCCAAATCTCGTACAAAAACATAATTTTTTGATTTGCCGAATTTCCCGACTTTTCCAAAGGATTTTCCAAAAATTTTCTTTTGTAAGAACCATGTCCTGGCAATTTCAAACACAATAAAAAAAGATTAAGCCCAATCGGTCATCAAAACATACAAAAAATTCAAAATTTCATTGGAAAAAAAAATTCAATTTTCTTCGGGTTTTCCCGGAAGTTTCCGAGTTTTCCACTCAGATTTTCCAATTTTTCTCTTCTACAAAACATGTGGTTTTTACCATCTGGTTGGCTACGCGCCAAATCCTATACAAAAACATAATTTTTTGATTTTCCGAATTTTCCGACTTTTCCGAAGGATTTTACAAAAATTTTCTTTCGTAATACCCATCTCCTGGCAATTTCAAACATAATAGAAAAGATTGAGCCTATTTGAGCCTAATCCGTCATCAAAACATACAAAAAATTCAAAATTTCATTGAAAAAAAATTCAATTTTCTTCGGGTTTTTCCGGAAGTTTCCGAGTTTTCCACTTCGATTTTCCAATTTTTCTCTTCTAAAAGACAATCTGGTTTGGTTGCGCGCCAAATCTCGTACAAAAACATAATTTTTTGATTTACCGAATTTCCCGACTTTTCCAAAGGATTTTCCAAAAATTTTCTTTTGTAAGAACCATGTCCTGGCAATTTCAAACACAATAAAAAAAGATTATGCCCAATCGGTCATCAAACCATACAAAAAATTCAAAATTTCATTGAAAAAAAATTCAATTTTCTTCGGGTTTTTCCGGAAGTTTCCGAGTTTTCCACTTCGATTTTCCAATTTTTCTCTTCTAAAAGACCATCTGGTTTGGATACGCGCCAAATCCCGTACAAAAACATAATTTTTCGATTTGCCGAATTTTCCGACTTTTCCGAAGGATTTTCCAAAAATTTTCTTTTGTAAGAACCATCTCCTGGCAATTTCAAACACAATAAAAAAAGATTAAGCCCAATCGGTCATCAAAACATGCAAAAAATTCAAAATTTCATTGAAAAAAAAAATTCAATTTTCTTCGGGTTTTTCCGGAAGTTTCCGAGTTTTCCACTCAGATTTTCCAATTTTTCTCTTCTACAA
This sequence comes from Tipula helvola, assembly GCA_963556165.1. Taxonomy (NCBI): domain Eukaryota; kingdom Metazoa; phylum Arthropoda; class Insecta; order Diptera; family Tipulidae; genus Tipula; species Tipula helvola. The sequence goes on along the minus strand of OY744483.1, from coordinate 223,078,539 downwards.
AACATCTGGTTTTTACCATCTGGTTGGCCACGCGCCAAATCCTATACAAAAACATAATTTTTCGATTTTCCGAATTTTCCGACTTTTCCGAAGGATTTTCCCAAAATTTTCTTTCGTAAGAACCATCTCCTGGCAATTTCAAACATAATAGAAAAAGATTGAGCCTAATTGAGCAAATCGGTCATCAAAACATACAAAAAATTCAAAATTTCATTGAAAAAAAAAATTCAATTTTCTTCGGGTTTTTCCGGAAGTTTCCGAGTTTTCCGCTCAGATTTTCCAATTTTTCTCTTCTACAAAACATCTGGTTTTTACCATCTGGTTGGCTACGCGCCAAATCCTATACAAAAACATAATTTTTCGATTTTCCGAATTTTCCGACTTTTCCGAAGGATTTTCCCAAAATTTTCTTTCGTAAGAACCATCTCCTGGCAATTTCAAACATAATAGAAAAGATTGAGCCTAATTGAGCCTAATACGTCATCAAAACATACAAAAAATTCAAAATTTCATTGAAAAAAAATTCAATTTTCTTCGGGTTTTTCCGGAAGTTTCCGAGTTTTCCACTTCGATTTTCCAATTTTTCTCTTCTAAAAGACCATCTGGTTTGGATACGCGCCAAATCCCGTACAAAAACATAATTTTTCGATTTGCCGAATTTTCCGACTTTTCCGAAGGATTTTCCAAAAATTTTCTTTTGTAAGAACCATCTCCTGGCAATTTCAAACACAATAAAAAAAGATTAAGCCCAATCGGTCATCAAAACATGCAAAAAATTCAAAATTTCATTTAAAAAAAAAATTCAATTTTCTTCGGGTTTTTCCGGAAGTTTCCGAGTTTTCCACTCAGATTTTCCAATTTTTCTCTTCTACAAAACATCTGGTTTTTACCATCTGGTTGGCTACGCGCCAAATCCTATACAAAAACATAATTTTTCGATTTTCCGAATTTTCCGACTTTTCCGAAGGATTTTACAAAAATTTTCTTTCGTAATACCCATCTCCTGGCAATTTCAAACATAATAGAAAAGATTGAGCCTATTTGAGCCTAATCCGTCATCAAAACATACAAAAAATTCAAAATTTCATTGAAAAAAAATTCAATTTTCTTCGGGTTTTTAAGGAAGTTTCCGAGTTTTCCACTTCGATTTTCCAATTTTTCTCTTCTAAAAGACAATCTGGTTTGGTTGCGCGCCAAATCTCATACAAAAACATAATTTTTTGATTTGCCGAATTTCCCGACTTTTCCGAAGGATTTTTCAAAAATTTTCTTTCGTAAGAACCATGTCCTGGCAATTTCAAACACAATAAAAAAGATTGTGCCCAATCGGTCATCAAACCATACAAAAAATTCAAAATTTCATTAAAAAAAATTCAATTTTCTTCGGGTTTTTCCGGAAGTTTCCGAGTTTTCCACTTCGATTTTCCAATTTTTCTCTTCTAAAAGACCATCTGGTTTGGATACGCGCCAAATCCCGTACAAAAACATAATTTTTCGATTTGCCGAATTTTCCGACTTTTCCGAAGGATTTTCCAAAAATTTCCTTTTGTAAGAACCATCTCCTGGCAATTTCAAACACAATAAAAAAAGATTAAGCCCAATCGGTCATCAAAACATGCAAAAAATTCAAAATTTCATTGGAAGAAAAAATTCAATTTTCTTCGGGTTTTTCCGGAAGTTTCCGAGTTTTCCACTCAGATTTTCCAATTTTTCTCTTCTACAAAACATCTGGTTTTTACCATCTGGTTGGCTACGCGCCAAATCCTATACAAAAACATAATTTTTCGATTTTCCGAATTTTCCGACTTTTCCGAAGGATTTTCCCAAAATTTTCTTTCGTAAGAACCATCTCCTGGCAATTTCAAACATAATAGAAAAGATTGAGCCTAATTGAGCCTAATCCGTCATCAAAACATACAAAAAATTCAAAATTTCATTGAAAAAAAATTCAATTTTCTTCGGGTTTTTCCGGAAGTTTCCGAGTTTTCCACTTCGATTTTCCAATTTTTCTCTTTTAAAAGACAATCTGGTTTGGTTGCGCGCCAAATCTCGTACAAAAACATAATTTTTTGATTTGCCGAATTTCCCGACTTTTCCAAAGGATTTTCCAAAAATTTTCTTTTGTAAGAACCATGTCCTGGCAATTTCAAACACAATAAAAAATGATTAAGCCCAATCGGTCATCAAAACATACAAAAAATTCAAAATTTCATTGAAAAAAAATCAATTTTCTTCGGGTTTTTCCGGAAGTTTCCGAGTTTTCCACTTCGATTTTCAATTTTTCTCTTCTAAAAGACCATCTGGTTTGGATACGCGCCAAATCCCGTACATAAACATAATTTTTCGATTTGCCGAATTTTCCGACTTTTCCGAAAGATTTTCCAAAAATTTTCTTTTGTAAGAACCATCTCCTGGCAATTTCAAACACAATAAAAAAAGATTATGCCCAATCGGTCATCAAAACATGCAAAAAATTCAAAATTTCATTGAAAAAAAAAATTCAATTTTCTTCGGGTTTTTCCGGAAGCTTCCGAGTTTTCCACTCAGATTTTCCAATTTTTCTCTTCTACAAAACATCTGGTTTTTACCATCTGGTTGGCCACGCGCCAAATCCTATACAAAAACATAATTTTTCGATTTTCCGAATTTTCCGACTTTTCCGAAGGATTTTCCCAAAATTTTCTTTCGTAAGAACCATCTCCTGGCAATTTCAAACATAATAGAAAAAGATTGTGCCAAATCGGTTCAACCGTTCTCAACTGATGTGCGCACATACATTTTTTACACCATTTTTATATTTATATAGATATAGAGATATATAGAAAAAATTTTATTTTTTGATTTTTTTAGCTGAACTTGGGGGTTTTTCAAATTTTTTTTTTCTAAACCATCCCTGAACTATAGCAAACAAAACAAAAAAAAAATTTTGAAAATCGGTCTAGCCGTTTTTGAGTTTTAGCGAGACTAACGCACAGCAATTCTTCATTTTTATATATAGAGATACATAAACTAAATAAATAGGAAAATTAAAACGCTTCATTTAAATTTTACTTTCATCTGTGTGACCTCCTCTTGATAGAACAATCGCAGCAGATACAGTCGAGGCATTCTCGCAATAAGTTTTACCAGAGTTCCTGGCGTTATTGAGTTCCAAGTTGGTTCGAGTTTATTGTAAATTTAAAAAAAATAATAAAGATAACCGTTCAAGGATTGCCCAAGAGAGATTGTTGGGGCTTGCAGTACTTTCAATTGAAAGTGATATCCACTAACTAGTTGATGTGTCAGTGTCACTAATGATTGCTGAGTTTGCAACAGAGGGAGCTAGGAAAATAATTGTATAGTATTAGAAACAAAACAAAGGTATTAACTTTTAGCATCTTTTGCAATATTTCATAAAAATGTATGTTATAGCATTGACTCACTGCGATTTAATAAATCGAATTTAGTGAATTTTTCGAGTTTAGCCGTAGTGTGTCATCTCTAATTTTTGCTAACCGCGTTTTGTTATATAGAGTATCTGAACCAGTTTAGCTAAATCGGATTTATTAAACCGCAGTGTGGCAACGCTATTATATAGTTTTTGTCAAATAAATTTAAAAAAAATGACCTTTTTATTCTGTTTCCTGCTTAAAATGATTGGCAGGGCCAATCATTTTGAGCAATGTCACTGTTGCAAGAAATATATAAGAAAGTTCGCGTTTTCTATGGGGTGTCTTTAGTTTCGCCAAAAAATGAAGAATCTTATATAATTATCCTATCCACCACTTAATTTTATTCTTTAACAGAAATCACAATTTCAAAAATCTGTTGTACACTTAAAATCGTCACGCTAAACAGTAACATAATATCATACAAAATTAAAATCAACTTCATTTACACAAACCCTATTTTGTTGGTACAGTATGTCGCCTGGTTGATGGTGTAACAAATTCAATTAATTGAAATGAATTATCCCTTTAGCGGAGTGGTAGAAACATAAACCAACAAAAAAGTAGAAAATATCCATATCCAACAAAAAAGCCACTTAATTTAATGACAAATAATTATTTTTTTTATTTATTGATTCGTTTTGGGATATTTTATGTTGTGTAGTTTGACAGGCCGCCAAGTACTTATTTCCGTTTTATTTATTTTTCAATTTTTTCCTCAGTACATATTTCGTCCTAAAATTCAATTTAAAACACGAATTTTTCAAAAACATAAAAATTCATCAAATTCAATACTAAATAGGGTTCGAGGGCACATCCGTTAAATTTTCCGAATGTGGAATGAGCAACGAGAAAATAAGATGAAAAATACAAACAACAACATAACATTGAAAATCGGATCAAACTTTAGAAACATCTAAAAAAGCAAAAGGATAACAATACATATTTTGTATAAATGTATGTGTGTTCTATTGTTTGGGTGTGTGTATAGAATAGTTCCATAAATCACAAAAAATAACATTAGACCCGACAATAGGAATCTATAGACCAAAAATGACATCAGAAAAATAGGCAAAAATAAAATTTTGGTCCATGACCTTTTTCTCTGCTGTATACATTTTGTTGGTATTTTCATAATATTTTCGGTATGCTATAAATCTCAAACATCTTTTTTTTATACAGGGTGATTGCTGCTTATTTTGAAAATCTTTTCAAGTACTGAGAAATCAATCATGCTTTCCTTTAGTACATATTAATGTATACTGAATTTTATAACCACCGCCATTTTGTATATTTGGTATATTATAATTTATAAGTATTTACTGAAAACTAATACACTAGAATCCCTAATGTTGTACTAGAATATTACTAATGCTGCATAACAACTGACCTGTTTACCTTTTGTGTTTTAATTTATTATTTACATTTATAATATTGTTAGTAGAGTGGTGTAGCAGCGGGGAAATTTTGTAAAACAAAAGGAGCTTGAACTTCTCGTTATGTAATTTTATTTAATGCGTTATTTGACTTGTAAAACTTAACACAATATTTGACAAACAATAGGCGTATTTTTGTTACACAAGTTACAAGCCCTTTCAATATTAAATTTTATCACACTGTTCTGTTATTATGGATGAGAAGGATGTGCTAGTTTTATCGCACTTAATTTTATCGCACAAAGATAAAGTCGGATACATTAATAATTATTTGTATAAAAATATTAATTTATAATTCCGATGTTGTTGTTGTTGTTGTACTCTTCATTTTTCGTGCCTAAAAAATAAAAATAAAAACAAAGTAAAATTTCAGATAAGTTTTCTTGTTATTTATTCTCTCTTGGTTTGGTTATTCAATTTTGGGCGGCATGGTTAGTAAGGGGTTGGTTTGTTACAAAAAATGAAGCTTTGCGGTGTCCTTCAAATAAAAAATTCTCTTTTGTGTAATAAAACATCATGGGTTGTAAAGAGATGTATGTATGTATATGGGAGTTTGTGTTTCAGAGATATAAATAAATACTTGTACGTATGTATGTATTTATTGCTGGCAGGCAAGGCACTAAGGCAGTATGAGACTGTTTTCGATATAATTTTGTTGTTGTTTGAGATAAAATGATTTCTAATTCTTATAATAAATTAAGTTGATGTTTTGGTACTCCAGAATACGCTCACACACATGTACATAATACATATGTATATGCATATCCCTATATAAATAAAAATACAATCTTCTATAAGATTACAACCAATTTCTTTAATCCCACCAAATCCACCGCTCTTCCATCATTATGTATCGTTAAAACTACGATTTACTATATCAACAAAACACTTAAGATATTTTTTTCTAAGGTATATTATATATTACATTTGAAGATGTTTTAAGTTTAAAATAATTTTAAAGCATAAGATTGAAAATAAATTACTATATTCATGGATATTATTATTCATTCACATAAAACCTTTTCATTCGATTTTATTTCTAAAAGATTTATTTGAGCAAAACCTCCCGATCGAAACCAAAAAAGATATATTTGATTTAATGATTAAAAGTTAAATGGATTTATTTATTGGTATCAATCACCTAAACAATGTGGGATTAAAATGGAAAATTTAAATTTGAAGAGATACATACATTTTTATCAATTTATTAGATAAAGGCTTTATTTATTTTAGGTTTTAGGCAGTGGCGTAACTACAAATGTTGGGCCCCCCCCCCCGCAAAACTTAATGTGGGTCCCTAGGCTTCCTTCCCTCTACTTTGCATATCTTTCTCTTCAGAATAATAAAAAATGTTGGCCATTAAAAATATAGCTTTTTAATTTAAAGAAAATATAATTACGCGAACTATCTTTATTAATTTCAATTGTAATTCATTATGTAATTTATATTTTTAAAATTAAATAAATATAATACAACATTTTAAATCAAAATTCAATTTTTATTGGTGAATTTTGACTTGAAATGTAGAAAATCATGTTGTGGAGGGTATGAAACAGTTTTTCCTTACAAGAACAAAGAAGACTGGACTCGCGCTACGGGCCCCCATCATTTTGACCCCCCCCCCCCCGCAGCGCGGGGTTCGCGCCCTTGTAGTTACGCCGCTGGTTTTAGGTTTCGAATTTGATTCCAAGCTGCGGATATACTCTTTAAATTACGATCGATATTAAAAATTATCGGCAAAATTAATTATCTATATGGTAAAAATATATTAAAACCCGTAGCTGCTAAAATATGAATTTGCAAAATTGCTGGCGAAACTGTACTGTTATATATCATCACGTGAATACTGTAGTGTCTTATATACTATTTTTCCCAAAAATGGTTGAACATCATCGTCAAATATTATGCTGCTTCATCCGGGAATAACAACATACCATCTGCGACTACTCGTATAACTAACGAAATATCCGCTTTCAAATTGGTTATTTCAAAACCAATTGAACAAATTGTGTTGGATAACACAAACTTGGAAGGAATACTGATATTTCATGTGGAGCTGGATGCGTACATTAGATTGTTAATATTAGCCGGTGTTTATAATTTAAACAATGAAGCACTAGAAAATGTAAGGCACGAACAGAAAGGTGAACATATTTTTCGTGCTACTATGTCGTTGAAACGATTCCGAACCATTTCAAGGGTACTAAGGTTCGATGAACACAGTACACAAACTACTCGCAGAAGAATAGATAAGCTGCTTGAAGAATAGATAAGTAGCTTGTGTATTTATTTATAAATTATGTGTCAAAATATTGTTTATGTTTGTTTGTGTGAAAAAACTGCGCCGAAAATTCGTCGAATATGTAAATCATCAATAATACAGCGTTCGCCGTACTGACATAATGTACCGAATTCTAACAAAAAAATCTCAAATTCGGACATGTTACATCAAATTCAGGCATAACATATCGAGTTCTGACATCATAAATACAAATTCATATATTGTAAATCAAACTCTTACATCATTTATCGGTTTCTGACATGATAATTCGAATTCTGGTAATTCAGTTAATTACTTATTATTATTCGTTATTTTTAAAATGTAAATTTATTTGCATATAATTTACACTTTAATGTAATTTACGTAGATTTTACATTTTTTACTTGCAAAATGTAAAAAAATGGGTTTTTACACGGATATGCCCAACTGTGCCATAGAGGGATTTGGCCGCTTCATTTGAAGTTTCGTAATCATTTTTTTTAACAGAGAATGAGTGATTAAATCATTGATCCAACATTAACCAGCCGTGATTTTTTCATCACCCGCCGAGAATCGAACCCGGGACCTCCGGAGCTCAAAGCAAGCATGCTAACCACTGTGCCACCGGGGCGGCCTATAGCTTATAGCGTTAAAAAAAAATTTAGTTGCAAAAAAGCTGATGACGATTATCAACGATTATCGAAATGCACCCTACCTAGTAAAAATAAAATAATAATTTAGTTTGTTTTTGTTTTTATTATAACTGAAATAAAAACCAATAAGGTGGTGTGTGAAAAGTTTTTGTTCATCTTCTGATAACGGTTTTAAGGTACTGTTCTAATAATAGTATATTATTGTTTTTAATTTGTCTTTTTTTACAGTGTCTAGTTTTGACAAAATTAGCAGCTAAAATATATTCAAATTAATTTTATTTCAATGTCAGATATCATCGGCACAATATTAATAAAAAAAAGTTCCGATTACCGAAGGTAAACGCCTTACTATTTCTGCAAATAAAAATTATAAATGTACCGTATTAATTCCAAGAGAATTAAATAATTAGATTTTTTAATCATTTATATTTTCAAACATTTATTAAGGGGACATAGCGCCTACAAATTTTTTAAAAATCGAATTTTCTTTTTTGATAGAATTTATTAGAATAAGCCTTTAAGAACATGGTCTTAATAATATAAAAGTGAAATTCATTAAAAAAAAATAGTGATCATATATCGCAAGGCGCGTCAAGGTCGTTTGTCAATTAATTTCGTTCAGTTCGCTAATACATCGACTTTCTCACAGTAACATCTGCTTTATTGTTCTCTTACAGAACAGATGTAAAAGTAGAGGGGGACATTTTAACATTTTATTTTTATACATTTATTTTATACATTTTAAAAAAATGTTGTATTTTAACTTTAACGCGATTTTCTCAAAACAACGTTTTTCAAGTTGGTGGGCAAGATTAAAAAAAAATATTTATCCGATCGCTCTGAAATTTAAATACGTTAATTTACACATGTTAATCTTCAGAATGAACTGCGGACAATTTTTTAAGTTACAGCAGGTTTTCGGGGGCAAAAAACGTCGATTTTTGAAAAAACGCCGCCATTTTGTTATTTTTCAACCAAATTTTTTCATTTTAGTTCATTCTATAGCGGCTTTGATGCTGATTAAAACCCCGTTTTTTTTTTGATTCAGACTTTTTTGAAAGCAGAAATCTGCCCACTGTGATATTTTGGTGTTTTTTTAAAAAAATTCTAGCAGACGACGCGGGGCCAAAAAAAAAATTGTTTGTATAGTTAAATACTAATAAAACATATGTGCAAAGTTTAATTAAGATATGTCTTCGTTTTCATTTAAAAACTTACATTAAAAAAAAAAAATTAAAATTTGAAGGTGCTATGTCCCCTTGTTATCTCATTAATTTAAACTAATTTAGTGTAAAATTTTGATTTTCATAAAAAAAAAATTTTAAAGATTTTAAATTTTTTTATAACAAAATATGACTGAAAGAATTGTAATTTTCAATTTTCTATAAGTATTCCCTTTTTTCGTAATTCCGTAATTCCAAGTATTTCGAATTTCAATCGGATAAGAAACAGCTAAGTTTCATCCTATTTGGCCATATTTCCGAACTTCATCTAAACATCATTTAAGAATCACATTTCCAACACATTTGTCGAATTTCATCTTGCTCGAATGAGGAATAGCTAAGTTCCATCCTGCTTGGTAAAAAAAAAATTTTAGAATCCCATTTCCATCGCGCATGTCTAATTTCACTAAAATCGGAATTTCATCTAAAAGTAATTTTATAATAGTGTCTAGGTTTTTTTTTTAATAGAGCGGAACTGCATCCCATGGTGATGCCGATTTGACCCTCGTTCTCCTGATTTGACCACACCCGATTTCTTACTATATTGTCACTGAAAATGTGCGGTTTTAATGAAATGATCCATGACATTTACAGTAACTTAAGGTGGTTAGAATTCGAATTGCACGAAATTTCTTCCAAATTAATTTTTACTTATTATTAAACTACATAATAGTCATTTAAAATAAAAGCAGTGCCCATTTTCTTCAATTTGTCACAGTATTTTTTGTTAAATTTTACAATAGTCATTTGATCAGAATCGAAATGAATGATTTTAGATTAATTAAGATATTGCTCTAAGTTTTGGCGAGTTTTTAATATCATTATAATGAGTTTGAAGTACAATTATTCAAAACAAAATATACGCACAGAAGGCAGAACCAATTAAATTGGATCGTATCTATGCTGCGGCTTCACACCTAAAGACTAATACAGTTTATCTCTCTATTTTATAATTGGATTTGTGTTTTTGACATGTTAATTTTAATTTTAAAGCTCTCATTTTTTTGGTATATTTGTGTTTGTTTTGTGGTTGATGGAAGGATTTCGTTATTAAAATAGAAAGAATTAAAAAAAGTTACGTACTGTTTTTATCAAAAGGATATTCAAAATAATCTTAAATCCGTAATCCTTAAATACATAACAAAAGTTTCTTCACCCAAAGTATTATAGTTTGTCTAATTCCACCCTCTCTAACTCATCTTTTATTTTCTAGATTTTTGTAAAACTATTATACTGCTGATGATGGTATCGAGAGCTAAACGAAATTTTATGTTTAAAGTGAAAACTAATTTGCATTTCCATTTGTACATATTTATCAAAATATGTAGATCCAGGACTCGAAACCATTTTGGCTTGTGTTCTAATTTAAATGGGGTAGTTTTAGAATTACATATTTTTAAGCTATATTTATTCACATTAATATACATATCCTTAGCAACTAAATCAATTAATTTTGTCAGTTAATTATTTTATATCGGTTTTTACCCTAGGTAGGGTATTTATTTACTCAACCACTCACTATTGGTTGTTTTAATATACTTAATGAAATTTAGAGTTAAACACTTTGTTATAAACTGTTTTGATGGTTACAAATTTTAATTATTTAAAATTTAAGAATATTAAAATTTAAGAATATATTGAAATCCCATTGATACAAAATCCCAAACAAAAAAAACCAAATCCACATTCCTATTTACAAAATTCCAATTAGCAAAATCCCAATTTACAGAATCCCAATGTACAGAATCCGATAAAAATCTAATTCTAAATTCTAAAAAATGAGAGAAGCATAAAACCCTAAAACTGCGATTCCTCCTGAATTTAATTTTGGAAAAAATACTTACAAATTTTGGAAAAAGGGGAATTATTTTATGACGATTTTGGGCTTGGGGATTTTGTTTTTGGAAATATCAAAAACAACCAAAAAAAATGGGTTGGTTATCCAAAATAAAAAATCCCAAAAAATCAAATTTTTTCAAATACATACATAACTACTTATAACAAATTCATGAAATATTATTGCATTTTAATTCGATACACACCTTAGAAGACGGGGCTACCGCCCCTAAATCCTAAGCCATGAGGATGACATGAAATTACACGTTACATAACTTCGTTTTGTTTTCATATTGCAGTGACAAAAATTTAATGTGGGCTTCCTTTTTAATGGAACACATTATTTTGTATTTTTTGGGTATTTTTATGTTTGGGAATATAATATTATACAAAAAAAAAAAAAAATAGGGAAAACTTTAAAGAAAAATAAATTAAATTATTTAATTATTAATCAAACGAATATTTGCTGCAATATTTGTTGGGATCGGTACTAATGCCCGTATTACAAAATCCAGAATGAACAAAATCCCGTAGATCACAAAAAAACCGTTTACAAAATCCCGTATTTCATAATCCCGTATTTCAAAATCTCGTAGTATGAATTTTTACGGTTTTACGGGATTAATCAAATTAAAAAACCATTTGTGGTTTTATGTAATTATTTCTTGTAATTTTTTTTAATAAATAGTTTTAAAAATATTATTATTTAATTTACAACTAAATTATTTGTGATCTATGTATATTAATAAAAATGAAAATCTGTATGTATGGTATGTGTTTTACATGGATCATCTAATCAAATTGAGTGTTGCGTAAGGGTTATCGTAATATTTTTGAAAGAGTCCGGCCCCTGAGTCTAGGTGCCCTCGAGCAAAATGTTTCTAAAACTTCGAGAGAGTTATATTTTAATGGCATTTTAGTGCCATCTTTTAACTATGAGCAAATTTTCGTGGTATTTTCGAAGGGACGGGCCCCTGGATCTAGATGCTTTCGAGCAAATTTGTTTCTATTTTTTTTTTTTAATTTTTCACGTTTTGGAATGAGGAAATTTTTTAATTTTTGGAATGAATTTAGGGTTAAATGAAACTAATTGTATACAGAATCTCATTGGTTGTGCAAAAGGCGAGGACGTGTTCTTTGCACGGTTACTGCTAATACAGTCCGACACTCCAATCGAGTTCAAATAACTACATACTGTACGACTTGCACCATCAATAAGGCACAAGGACAATCGCTGAAGACAGCTGGAATAAATTTAGAGTCTGGATGCTTCTATTATAGTTAATTATGGCTTGCCCCAAATCGGCAATCCAAAAAAACTCTTTATGTATGTCAAAGATGGCAAAACACGAGACATTGTCTACAAGCTTTGGCTTAGGTACCATTGTTTAATCTTATTTATTTAAATAAATTTTATAGCGAGAGTACTTTCAGTGTTCACGTTACATGTATGCTGTATTGAAAATGTCATGACCATCTTTGAGGCTAAATATTTCTGTGCGTCCGACTTTTCCCAATGTTATATAATTGCATACCATAAATTTTGAATGATCATCATTTTCAAAATACAAAAAATACAAAAAAAAATCATGTCATGTAGCAAAAATATTGTTACGAATTGGGCTACTGAGTTCGTTCGAATTTTGCAATTAAAAACTCTTTACTTTTTATTTCACTCTACTTTTATACACCTTGATATTTGCGTTGACTTTACTATTTAACTGTGGGTTTCCACTTGGGATGCCTTTGCGAATAATCGCAATCTGTTTGACATTTTTTCACACGGATAGTATACATTGAAAAAAAATACATATCGGTATATACGTTTGTCTACGCAACCATAGACAAATTTACAATACGATTTGTAATCAAAAGTAGTCATGCCTACATCTTTTTCCATTGCAAATTTTGCATTTACAAAAAAAAGTAAAAATTTCCCTTATTTTGTTTAGGAACATTTTCAATCGTCCGATAAACAAAGCAAGCTGAAATATCTTTCCTATGTGAATATTTTATTGTTTTTGTTATGATTTTTTATTGACGTCTAGAAATGTCTAAATTGCCAAAATTATTTGGTACTACAAATACAAAATTTCGCTAATACAGGCACATGAAGCAAAAAATATCCCTTTGCGAATATTCGCAAAGCATCTAAGTGGAAACCATAGGTAATTCTGTCTGGCTATGCCAACAGATTTATTTCTTTATTTAACTATTTAAAATAAACCAAAAACTGTTCTCTGGATGCCATCGGTCGTGCTTATAAAACTTAACCGTCTAAGCTATTGCTGTTCATAAAGTGAGCTTGTTGTATGATGGCCAAAATCGTCACAATATTTACATCTATTTTTGATTTTAGGTTTTACCAAACATTTGCGGTTCAGGTGGAGCTTGAACCCCATTCATTTTTTTTATTCTGCTAAAATGTTTGTCCGCTTTTAAGTTTTTCTACAGTCGTCTGGAAACAATCAATTTCTTTCCTAAATCTGTAATGATTTTATATAATCCGCTATTTCGTTTTCCTACAACAACTTTAAGACGGCGGTGCTATTTTGCGTATGCGGAAAATTCGTTTTCTTTTCAACTGACCAAAACTTATGCTAGAGATATATTTTGCTTTTAACCATGTTGCAATGTTTTTTGCATCGGAATCTTTAAGATTATTATATAATTCAATATAATAGTTTGAGATTTCACAAAGGAGGGCAAAGGCGAGGCTCATTATGATTCGTACTTTGATGCTTTCTGCACTTAGTGCCAAATAATTTGTCCAAAATGATAAAGGCACCCTTTAAAAGTTGTAGAATTAAAAAATGTTCATGCAGCTAAAGAAATAGTATTTTCAAAATCGGTTATAATTCTTTCCGGTTTCAAATTAATGTTATGTTCGAAGGGATTACTCGGTTTTCAATTCGCCCATGAATGCTAAACAGCTGAGCTATAATCGACGGAACTACATAAAACGTTCCATCCATTAATCAGTAACTAAATTCGCCCAAAAGTTGTAAACTGGTGATGGTTCCAAGTATAATTTAAAGCTCTTCTTCTAAGTAACGCAAGTATTGGTTCTTTGATTTTAGGGGAACGAATTCTATTAATTTTAATTTTTTGAGCAGCCTTACTTGGAAGATACACTCGTGATTTTGGATCGCATTGTACAATTACCTCTCGAATTATTTGAGATGGTGGTAAAGAACTTTCAACTATTTGTTTTATTTTTTGATTCGTTTCAGAATATTAATATCTGCAGCCCTCTTGTGAATATTCAGAAGGTTTACCAACAGCTTTTTGGATATTGTCTTCAAAAACGTCGTAATCTTGCCATTGCTAAATAATTTTTTGCTTTCAGCACATCTACATTTAAAAGTATTGAGGTTTTCTAAATCTCGGTGGTAAGCGAATCGTTTATGGAATAGTTTTCCCCACCTTTGTTATTAGATACAACTTTCATATTTATTTTTATAATTGTAATATTTAATGCTGGTAATAAATACAATATTTTATTTAATACAATAATTAATAACCGTTTAGATTGTTTCTAAAATGCACCTGAGTACTGTTTTCTTCTCTGTAAGTATATTTAAGGAAAATGCAAACACCAGACTGATAAAACTAAATTCTAGCGATAGCTTAATCTGTGACCATGATTTACACACTGTTTTAATACAAACTGAACAGAATGTAAAACAAATTGCGCATAGGTAGAAGAGAGAAAGAATGATATATTGTAATAAAGTTGTACGCTTAGTTGAAATACTTCCAGAGGTATGAAAGTACAACTTTTCGTGACATTTTTTAATTAGTACAAAATGTTTTCACTGAGTATTTTTGAGGCCGAATTGATATTTAAAGAAATTTAGAATTCGTATTTATTTGAAATATGTGTATGTTGGTAAAAATGGATGTGGAAATGATTTCCTGGGTGGTCATTTTGTGGTGCTTTATCACACTTTTATATCACTAGTGGAGACTTTTTTGTGCGATATAAAAAATTGGAGAAAGTCTACAAGCACAATCCTGCAAAATGAATTTTAAGAGGAAAATAATGAATAATAGTGATAAGTTGACGTTTCTTCATAACCTCAAATGTCATTATAAGAACATTTTATATGAAGTGCTAGTTGAGGTGGTGATAAAATTTATTTCAAAAGTAAATATTGAAATAAAATGCATTTTAATTTAATAAATTCCAATATAACATGTTTTTAATGTTTGCGTTTATCGTAAAAATACAAGAATACGGGGTCAGTGTGTTTTGTTTTAATTTTTTTTTTATATGGAAATAATGGCCGATGTTTGAACATTAATTTCTAGTAAACCAAAGGCTTTTCTAGTTATGTTATGTTAAAAAAAATAACAATAATTCTTTTGTTAATCAATAATTTTGTTTTGCATTTCATATCATGGTAATTTTCATTCATTTTTTTTAAATTTTAATTTTGTTGATTTTGGTCAAACTCCATATAGTTTAATAAAAAACAGCAAAATTAAATTTTAAAAAAATGAATGAAAATTACCACGATATGAAATGCAAAACAAAATTATTGATTAACAAAAGAATTATTGTTAATGTTAAATTAAATTAAATATTTTGTATTTTATTATTATTTTATTAAAATAGATTTTCTTTCTATATATTTTATGATAATTTTTTATTATTTTGGCGATATAGCGGTTTCGAACTTCGTTCTTCTTCAGTATCTCGTTTGTATGTAATTTATTACACAAAACTTAGATAATTGTTGATTTTTATATCTCGTTTTTCTTGAAAATTTAACAATAACCCATTTATTTTATTTCAAAAATATATAAATTATTATTTTGTTAATAAATATCATTTATTTATAATTCACGTCAATGTAAATTTCATTCATATTTTTGAAATTTTATTAGGATTGGTTTTAACCAAACTCCATATTTAAAAAATGTAAACAACAAAATCAAAATATGCTATTTCTTTCATTTGTAGAAGTAAAACGGAAAGAAAATGTTGTGGTCTTTTTCATTCAAATAATATAACACGTGGCGTTGTTCATCCATGATGACACCGCAGTAAGCTTCGACAATTTCTTTTTCTCAAAGTATCACCAAATGTGATATTTCACCACAAAATGACAACATTGCAAAATAAATTTTAAGGGGAAAATGATGAATCAAAGTGATGAATTGATGTTTCTACATAACCTCAAATGAAGGTATATGAACATTTATATGAAATGAAATTTATGTGATGATAAACCAATACTCAACAGCAAATGTGATTAGTGTTTAATAAAATGCCAATTAAATGCATTTTTATTTCATTATAATAAATAATTATTCTTTTTTTAATCAATAATTTTGTTTTGCATTTCATATCATGGTAATTTTCATTCATTTTTGAAAGATTTAATTTTGTTGTTTTTGATCAAACTCAATATATACTTTAATAAAAAACAACGAAATTAAAGTTTTAAAAAAATGAATGAAAATTACCATGATATAAAATGCAAAACAAAATTATTGATTAAAAAAAGAATAATTATTATTTTTTTAACATAACATCACTAGAAAAGCTTTAAATTTACAAGAATTTAATGGTTAAACACAGACCATTATTTGCATTTTGTGAAGTTATGTTGATGGTTTATCTTGACTTTTTTGTTCAAGAATTTCATTTTTTTGTCCATTTCTATTAGGGGGATCATTGTTTTTGTGAAATTTGTTATTTCAGGCAATTAGAATGGCTCTTTTAACATAATTAACTACAAAAAACTTAAATAATTGTTGATTTTATATTTCGTTTTTCTTGTAAATTTAACAATACCTAATTTATTTTATTTCAAAAATATTTAAATTATTGTTTTGTTAATAAATATCATTTATTTATACTTCGCGTCATTGTAAAATTCATTCATTTTTTGTAATTTTTATTAAAAATGTTTTTAACCAAACTCCATATTATAAAAAAAAGTAAACAAAATATACAATTTTTGGTATTTGTAAAAGTAAGATGGAAGATATTGTGGTCTTTTTCATTCAAATCAATACCGACACGGCATTGTTCATCCATGATGACACCGAAGTAAGCTACGACAAATGTCAGCTTATCACAGTTTTATCACCAAATGTGATAAAGCACCACAAAATAACCACCCTGGATTTCCACATTCATTTTCACCCACACATATTATATTTAAACAACATCGAATCCGTTCAACATGGCATATTTCAAAACGGAATATTTCAAAATGGAATATGAAAATATGGCATATGGTACACTATGGCATATTTCAAAATGGCATATTTTAAAACGACATATAGTACATTATGGCATATGGTACACTATGGCATATTTCAAAACGGCATATTTTAAAACGGCATATGGTACGTTATGGCATATGGTACACTATGGCATATTTCAAAACGACATATGGTACATTATGGCATATGGTACACTGGCATATTTCAAAATGGCATATTTTAAAACGGCATTTAGTACGCTATGGCATAAGGTACACTACGGTATATTTCCATATGGAATATGGTATAATATGGCATTTCCTAAAACTGGGTTATTTCTTAGCCGAGTATGATGAAATTTGGCAAGTGCAATGAAAATGGAATACTTAACCGGATTTTAGACGAAGTTCTGTAATATGGCTAATTAGGGTGAAACTTAGATATTAATTAACCGAATATGATGGCCATAACATGGCCAATCATGATGGAACTTGGGTATTTCTTAAAAGATTATGATGAAATTCGACAAGTGTGATGGAAATGGGATCCTAAAATGAGTTTTAATAGAAGTTCTGAAATATGGTTAATTTTGATAGAATTTGTCCATTTATTGGCGGATTATGATGAAATTCGGAAGGAGTGATGGAAATAGGATTGTTAAATGGTTTCTAGATAAAATTTTGAGATATGGCAATTTTTATTCAACTTGGATATTTCATAACTGATTATGATGAAATTTGACAAATGTGATGGAATTAGCATTCTAAAATGAGTTTTAGATAAAGTTCTGGAATATGGCCTATAAGAATGAAAATTAGCTATTTCTTAACCGATTATGATGAAACTCAACAGTGCGATGGAAATGCGATTCTAAAATGGTTTTAATCATCAACTTATAAAGTTACCCTATACTTACTAAAATAGTCTTTACCTATTGGAATTTTATTTCGCTTAATATAATTTTCCTTCACTTAATGCAATTAAATTTATTCTCCCAACGGAGATAAAAATATTGGTAATAAAGATATAATCGGGAAGTGCTTATTAATATCTATAATTTTTAATTTTTATTTAAATCTAATTTTAAAAGTAAAAATATGTATATTGGCCCTTCAGGTTTATTCTTATTCATTGAAATTATTTTTAAAGAAGGAACTAATTTTATACCAACATCAAAATTTAGCAAATTAATTGGATAATAGCGTATTTATTCAAGGATTTTTTTATTATTTTAGTAATGATTTTTTTTCGAATTACTAGTATGTACTCGTTTATAAGATGAAAATGGTTTTTAGATAAAACAACAGAGAATTTTCTTTTTAATTCTTTGTGACAAAACTCTAGAATGTTGTTAATTAGAATAAAACTTGGGTATTTCTTAACTGATTGTGATCAAATTCTACAAATGCAATGGAAATGGGATCTTAAAATGATTTGTAGATGAAGTTCTGGAATAAGTTAAATTAATCTGGAATGTGGCTATTTCTTAACTGATTATTTCGAAATTCGTTCTTTTAAAAGAATTTTCCTTCACTTAACTTATTTTCCTTTAAACCTTCACTTACAGAATTTTCCTTCAATTAGTAGAATTATCCTTTATTTACTTAAATTTTCCTTCATAAATTAGAATTTTTCTTCAATTATCAAAATTTTCTGTCGCTTAATAGAATTTCCCCTCAATTAATAACTTTTAAGGGAAATCTTATAAATTTATAAAAAAGAATGAAGTTTGATTCTGATTTTTATTCAATTGTAAAATTACTTAAATATTAAATAGAGATATTTGGAGCCATAATAATTTAGTAAACGTAAAAAACAATAAAAATGAAATAAAAAACATTCCTAATAAAATTTCAAAAAATCACATTTTTTTTTGTAATTTAAATAAAAAACTCATCTATAGTAACGTTGGGCGCCAACGTTATAGGCAAGCCAATTGCCCGGTTTGACCGGTTCGCGAAAACAATCCGACCAGAACATGTGAATTTTACTACGATCTCTTATTGAAAAATCAGTCGATTTGATTAATTTCAGTAAGCCTTCGTAGTTTATACCATTCACAAAGCACAATGTAACAAGTGTTAAACGTTTTTTATACGTACACTTTTCAAAGAACGCATTTACAACGCAATCAGGTGCATTGTCGAAAGCGAATTGATCTTCTGCATTTTACGTGTGCGCATTCGTTGTAATTCAAATGTTGATTTTTTAAATTCTTACCGTATAAAAAATAGTTTACCAAAATTTTATTGAACAAAATCTTTAAAATTTTGTTTTCCGAAATAATTATTTTGATTATTTTATAGTGAAATAATGAATATTTAGTGAAAAGTTTTTCTGGGATCGATATAAAATATTGCAACTGCAAAATGTTGCAATTACAAAATGTTGCAACTACAAAATCTTTCATAACAAAATAGTCCAATTATTTTGCTCTTTAATAGGTGCCATTAATAGATTCTTTATAATCCGCTCCTGCATGCGGCAAGCAGTGCGACATGTTTGCTGATCCCGGCTCCTACGTCCCCCGAAGTTCAAATCTAAAGCCCCTCGGAGGGCTAAGCGGGGGGAGCGCAGCGACCTCCCGCGTGCCCGTGAGAGTTACCGAAGCCGTTGGCCTCTACAATTCTAAGTTAAATTAGTCGATGTCATTTTTCTTCTATTTATTTTCCTCAGAATAGAGAAAAAAAATGTACTAAATTGTTATGCAAGATTTTGTATTGCAATATTGTATAATTGCAAAATTTTGTATGCGAAATTTTGTAATGCAATATTTTGTAATGCCAGATTGCATACCCAACCCAGTTTTTCTATGTCCTTTATTTTAAGTTAATTTTTCACATGAACAGGCATTTATGTACATTAAGATGATTCATATTCAATTAATAAAAAAACAATTTTAATAATTAATTTGCATACACACATTTTATTTAAAATTATAATTTCACAAGTTAGTTTCTCTTCTTGAGATATGTTTTAAAAAATATAATAAAAATTAAATTAAATTTAGCTATATTATTTGCGATGCCTTTAGGGGAAGACGTTTCCTCTTTAGGCCGTCGATTTATCATGATATATTTCAGCTTTTCTTCTGTTTCTAGATATTTAATTTGGAAATAATTGTTCACCAGATCTCATTTTGTCGGTTCGGTTTTTAATAAATATTTGTTCTTTGCCTAATTTATCTTGTCAGCTTATAAAGTACAACATGCAATTTTCCAACAACAACTTGCAGCCTCCTATGCCAAGCCTTTAAATTGTTTTGAGTTCGTGGAAAGTTATTCTCAAAAGAGGCTGCAATAGACCAAAAATTGGGAATATATCCGATCGTGGCGGTTTATTGTTTTTAACAGCACGGCCCGAAATATAATTGGTATTTATCCATGATACAATAATTTTTCCGTCTTCATCCAAAACATCCTCTAATTTAGGGCAGCCAGCATTCGAATCTTAATTCTAAAATCTATGTCGTTACCATATCTGGAAGCCAATTTTTTTGTCTGCACTTTTCGCCAAATAATTTGGGTAAAATGAAATAAATAATCCTTAAAAATTACATCCGGCAGGAAATTTTTTAGTGCAGAAACTGAAGCTAGTTCGAAATCTGAAATAATTCTTGTAGAAAAAGCAATTTGGAATAGCTCATAAAAAACTCATAATATGAATTTTTACTCGGCTATCGCCTCGTGGGACAAACTTATCCCTTGTGGATAACATCTCGCTTTGCTCACTAGTACCATAAATAACTATTATCCATTTATAAAAGTAAACATAAAAGTAAATAAGATTTTGGTGACAAGATTTTGTAAAACAAGATTTTGGAGAAAAGATTTTAGAAACAGTCTTTTGTAAACAGTTTTTTGAAAAACAGTAATACATGGCCAACCCTATGCCGTAGTGTACCATATGCGGTTTTGAAATATGCCATTTTGAAATATGCCATAGTGTACCATATGCCGTAGTGTACCATATGCCGTTTTGAAATATGCCATTTTGAAATATGCCATAGTGTACCATATGCCGTTTTGAAATATGTATTTTGAAATATGCCGTAGTGTTCCTTATGCCGTTTTGAAATATGCCGTTTTTTCATATTCCGTAATGAAATATGCCGTATCGACCGGGACCCAAACAACATACTCAACAAAACTTACCGAAGTTAAAGCCAATGGCAATTTTTTTCGATTTGATCATAATTATATTGTGTACTCACAATTAGAGAAGATACATTTTTCCACTGAAAAAAGATAGGGCGACGGAAAATAATTAATCAGTTTTGAAATTGTTAAATCAGTTCTGCAATCCAGATTGTGAAAAATAAATCATTTCTCATTTAACTCACAAGGCTATATCAACAGAACTGCTAACTTATTACCCTGATTTTTTCCTATGGATAGGAATCAACCATGTACTTATACTATTAGCGAATTTTACAATATGAGGG
The DNA here is from genome assembly GCA_963556165.1 of Tipula helvola. Lineage (NCBI taxonomy): Eukaryota > Metazoa > Arthropoda > Insecta > Diptera > Tipulidae > Tipula > Tipula helvola. The sequence continues at coordinate 223,057,037 of OY744483.1, read as the reverse complement.
GTTATTACTTAAGCTAATACTATAAGTACATGGTTGATTCCTATATACATAGTATAGGAAAAAATCGGTGTAATAGTTAAAAAGTTAGCAGTTCAGTTGCTGTAGCAACTGTTTTCTTGGTAAAATATTGATATATCTGGAAAATACCAGAATAACTTAATGTTTCAATTGACCACTCGCATGTATGTATGTGTTTAAATACAATAAAAATTGAAATTGTTAAAAGTTTTTAAGGGGTATTGTAAAACTCGCTAATACATTTGTACTATAAGTAGTATATGGTTCATATATTATAAAAAGGACAAATCATGGTAGTAAGGTAGCAGCTCAGTCGCTATATCCTGATGAGATTATTGAAAATAATTTATTTTTCACAATGATACCACTAGGATTAACATACCACAAGGTATATTGTTATATCCATTCTATTTTGTTTAGACAATTGTGTAGGTTTTGGAACGGTTTATTTTTTCATAAGGTTGAGAAATAAAGGATGTTCAGTTGTAAATTTTAATTATTTGTATTTTATTCAAAAAATATAATAATAAAAATAATTATTTCTCATGTTTCTCAAAATTATCACAACGAATTCCAATTATTTGACTATACTATTCATTCATATATTATTATTATTCAAAGTGGGTACATGGTACATTTCTGGTGAAAAACCCAAGTCACTAAATAAGTTAAATTATTCCAAACTCATACAAAAATTTAACCAGAGTTACCAACATCATGTAACCAAAATGATTCACAGGACAAAAGCTTGACCCACCGGGTTACGATCTAGTAATCAATTCGTTACGTATATTCAACGTATTCTCATTTCGCACTGATAATTTTTTCACTAGATATGTACCATGCACGAACCATGTACGCACGAAACCACGCACGAAATATTTGTTTATTTAATATTACTGTCTATTAATAGAATTAACATTACTCTTAAGCTTGATGCGAATATTAATAAAGGACCCCGCAATAATTCATATGTAAATTGGGTTTCGGTCAAATTTTCTGAATTTTTGATATGTTGTATATTTTATCATCCTGAACAAAAGTCTCCATGGGCATAAAGCTCCAAATTCAATATTTTGGCAGCTACGGAGCTCCAAAGCTCCACAGATCCCATACAAAACTATTCATTTTTAATACTATTTATAGATGGCAAAAGCATATTTTAATTATTTAAATACAGTAATCCCCCCTATAACACGGTACTCTTATAGCGCGTTTTCATACTACGCGATTTCATGTCCCTCGTATAACACGTGTTTTCCCCCATATAACGCGGGGATTTCCCACATTGATTTGAATAAAACTCACATATTTCGTTTATAACATAGTTTTTCCTTAATATTTAAAAATTAAACGTGAATCATTTGTACATAACGCGTATATGGAGCACACGAACGCGTTGTAGGAGAATTCTCGTACAACGCGTTTTCTTATAACGCGGAACGAATCTACCGTGTTATAGGGGGGATTACTGTATATAAGTTTATGTTTTTGAGGTCGCTGAATTCAAATCTGATGTCAGCTTTGAAAAATTGACAGTTGACAGCTGCCAGAATTCTGACAAATATTTAAATAATTAAAATATGCTTTTGCCATCTATAAATAGTATTAAAAATGAATAGTTTTGTATGGGATCTGTGGAGCTTTGGAGCTCCGTAGCTGCCAAAATATTGAATTTGGAGCTTTGTGCCCATGGAGACTTTTGTTCAGGATGATAAAATATACAACATATCAAAAATCCAGAAAATTTGACCGAAACCCAATTTACATAATAATTATTGCGGGGTCCTTTAACCAAATATTTGAAAAAACGATTTATGCCCGATTTCAGAACAAAGCAGCAATTCGTCAGTTAAATAATATTTCCTCTCTTTCTTCTTTAATGAAATTGCAATTTGTTTCATAATTCAAAATCAATGCTATCTGGATCATAATTCGTTTTTACATGAGAATTTTAAAGGGAGAATTAAATATTTGACTTTTCAATATCGCTCAAATTAAAATTTAATTCTCCCTTTAAAATGGTTATGTAAAAAAGAAATATAATCCAAGGTATACAGAAAAAAGAGGTAGGATATTCCCGTGTTTCATTTTCGTCTTTCTTTGCGCATCACGTCACGTGAAGACAAAAAATCAGATATTTATATGAAGTTTGGCGGTTTTTTGATTATTTTTTTAAATAACTCAAGAATAATCGTATTTTTTTTAACAACCCGTATTTACAATTGATAACGATAGTTTACCGAGACCCTTTTTATGCTTTATATTTTTTTTATGGTCCAAATATTTGAGAAATAATTCCTTCGAGTATATAATGTCTAATGTAAATGGAACAAAGGATAGACAAAATTATGAATACATAACATAAAACAATTTAATTATTAAATGTTTTTGGTCATTTACGTACCAATTATAAATTTTATGTTTTTTACGTTATGTACTCAAATTTTTGCCATCTATTTTCGTTTGGCTTCAAATTATTGGTATCCACGTACCTATTCAAATATTATGTCCATATTCAACGTTAAATATAAATGGAAAAATATATTAAATAAAAATTCAGTTCACAAATTATTAAACGCCCAGTTAATAGAAAATATAAATTTGAAAAAAAAGGAAATTAAATAAAACTATGATATAAATTAAAATTAAATCTCTGGCTTATTTCATTTATTGTCTTATGGTTTTCGCTACACATAAATCAAAACACCTATTCGCTGTTTAGTGTTCTATATGTATTCTTATCAGAAGTACAATTGATAGTTTTGTTGCAATAGGAATTATTCAAATTTAGTATATTTAAAATCGAACACTGCCAAATTTTTGAATTAAATAATTAAAATCTAAACGTTATCTGCATTTAAACATTGAAAGTATTGCAGTATGTAACTAAAATCAAAATTGAAATGTGTAATTTTAACATAAAGTCGAAAAATAATTAATGGCAAAAATAAAAAAAAAATCATTTATTTTCCATTTATTTAAAAAATTAATAAAAATATCACGAAACTCCATATAAATACCAACATTTTTGTCTTCACGTGACGTCAAATTGTGAAAAAAGGATAGCAACAGCATGCGCAATATTATACCTTATTTTCTGTATATCTTGAATATAATCAGATAGCATTGATTTTGAATTATGAAACAAATTGCAATTTCATAAAAGAAGAAAGAGCGGATATATTATTTAACTGACGAATTGCTGTTTTGTTCTGAAATCGGGCATTAGTAATCTAAACAAACTTAACTCGCGATTTGATAGTAACAGCTCAGCATATTGATTGTGTTGAACAAATTTTTCACTTCAGCAAGGCAGGATATCTACAAAAAATATGCATAGTGTAATTTCTCTTTATTATACGTATAAGAATAATTGGTTGGGTTTAGAAAACTGTTAAAAACTATATGAAAGTAGTAACTAGTAAACTCACGTTAGGACAAAACCCAAATGTAGAAAATCCAAATGCAACAAAATCCAAATAGCTTCGCACCTTTTTATGATATTTTTATTGTTTACCCTTTATCGTATCGTTGGTTGTAATTCCGATTTGAAATTAAATTTCGAGGAAAATTTTTTGAATCTTTCGAATAAAATTTTTTGAATTTTAAGATTTCCGTTTCCAGAATTTTCAGACGATTTTGAAAGGATTTTTGAAAAAGAGTTTTCTTATCCAACTATTTTCGCTAGCGCACACAACCAAAAAATTGAGGTGTGGCCAACACACTAATTTCCTTTACGAACAGGGAATTCTAAGAAACTGATTATGCAAGATTTATAAAAATTAATTAAAATTAATTAATTTCAATTTTAAACTTCTACCGTGAAACTGGTTGATCCAACAAACTATTCGACGTGAATAACTTAAAAAATAATAAATAAATAAAAATTCACCATTTTTATTTAATTTGTTTTAATTTAAAAATTTGTGAAACAAAAATTTGGTGGTTTTTAAGTAATTCACGTCGAATATTTTGCTGATTATGCAATTTTTACACAAATTTATTTTTTTGAAGTTTTTATTTTTTTTGTTTTGAAACACTTTTTATTTAATAGTTTTTTGGTAAACTTTATACTTTTTGAGACATGTATTTGCAAAACAAATTACCTGGCCCACGGGAGTTACCACTTCCGGTTGGCTGATTTTCACTAAAATTTACTGGGACCTCCCAATTTATGAAAAAATTACAACACCTCGAATCCCAGTTTTTCGGGCTCAGGGAACCTGAAAATAGGTAAATCTCCAAAAATCTTAAGGTTAGAAATTTTCATGATTAATGTTACTTTGGCACTTTATCTTACTAACGTAAAAGAAACTGAAAGGCGTTCTTATTTAAATCTATTAGTATTTTTAGTGAAATGCTGCTTTTACAATTTGCCTTCTCAATGACGAAATAATCTTCTTTTGATAGCACTAGTTGCTTTAGGGTCCGCTATTAAAGTTACTTTGTAGTTTGATTGAACCCAACATATCAGGTTTTAACCAAAAAAAACAAATTGCTGAGTTTTTAAAAATTTATATTTCACATAAAATTTTATTTTTCTCCCCGGAGATACAAAAAAAAAAAAAAATACGGCAATCACTGATACCCTTAATCCACAACCACAACCGTTCAGGATGCAAACAACACTCAACCCCCAATGAAAAAAAACTTAGGTAGATACAATGTATATTATTACCATACGCAAAGCAATAACATCGCTATTTTACAGCTATATAATGTTGAGATTTTCATATAAATAAATGATTGGTTGGTGTGTTAAATCTGTAAAATCATTTAAATTTCAAATACTGTATACGACGGCACAAACAAAATGTTAAAATTATGTAAGCAATCCTTAAATTTTTAAATTCGTTTCAATATTCTCTAAGGACATCTACTTACACTTTAAATTATCTTCAAATTCAGATAGCTATTGAACTTTTAATAAAGAAAGTTCGAGCAATGTTTTTGCAAATTTCCATCCGAAAATAAATGTTTTGAACGAAAATGAAGAAAAAACAAAAATTGTTTCTTCATATTTTGGTCCGCCATTTTATTTAGTTCAACGAACGAATGGATTTGACTAACAGCCTAACAATTTGATGATTTGTGTGTTATTGTTATCAATAAAAGTTGTGTACAATAACAACAAATCTTCTGCATTATTTCAATTTTACTAATTGAAAAGTTTTTTTACCTTTCAGTCCGGTTCGTGTACATACCTACATACATATATGTAAAATAAAATAATAAACGTTGCATTCACCCAAAAAACACTTGGATTAGTAAGTTTTACCAAAAATAATTTGAGATACATTTATTTATGTATTATTTTTTCTTTAAAAGACGAAAATTAAGATTATTAAGAAACGAAAACTACGTCGAATAAGAAGAAGCCAAAGGATAAAGAGAAAAAACCTCATTTGAAAAGTAAAGCAGATAATATTTTTTATGTGTTTTGTAGAAGAGCAAATCGTATTCTTGAGACCGTATTTTTATTTTTATTTTCTTTCTGTGTTTTTGTAATCAAAAATGCATGAAACGAAATTGGAGGTAAATTTTTTATCCCTGTGTTCTTTCAATTGAGATTATGATGAATATGAAATTATGGTTACAACATAAAAAACGAAAATCCCCATAACATTTTAACCATTTCTCTAAGATTTAATTGCAATAAGCTTTTAAACCACCACACAAATATAATAAAACAAAAGCTGTTCTTTTGTGAAATGAGCGATTAGATTATTATCCGTTTGTTTTTAATTCTTTTGTTTTTATCTTTTTTGTTGCAGAAAATTGCGACAAGCCGCCAGACAAGCGTTATCGGGTGAAAAATTAATTACGGGCATTTTAGAAAAACCTCTTATTACCCATTTTGAACTTTTGAATTTAGTGCCAGCAACGACAATGACAATAAATTCAAAATATCAAGACAAAATGTACGATGACCGTCAAAATGGCGAGAAAATAACAATGAAATGGCGACGCGTGGGCTTAATATCAGGTAAAAACGTTCAACTCGATACCATCGTGTGGCCGGGCGGTGACATAGTTGTCTCAGGACTGTCGGTAAAATCACGTTCAATATTTCGTATTGTAACAGCGCCTTCACCACCATTCGTAATGGAAACGGAACTGGAAGATGATGGTGGATGTCTGCGTGGGCTTATGTGCTATCGTGTGTATACGACTGGTCGGCACAATCTGACCGTAATGTTTAATACAATTGAAATGCACTATCGATTAAAAGAAGATGTACATAATGGCAAGAAAAAAGCTGTTTTTGAAGATGACATTGAGGCGGATAAACGAACATACAAGTAAGTTTGTAAATGATGATATACAATTTTATCATTTTTATTTTTTTATTGTTAAAATGCATTTAAACTCACCCCTCATTTCCTTATTTATATTAATACATAGTTCAAAACATGCTTAATAATTTGTTCGAATTAAATTTTGACATTATATAACATGTACGATTTCTTATATTTGAATTTAAACATTTTTTGAAAATGTAACTCATTTCTGAGACTCGTATTTGATACTGACACTAGTAGGGTCAACGAAAAACATCCTCTATTTTGAATCAAATTACCGGATAGTAAACAGTGGTCAAATAGGAAATTATAATTTCTTATTTGAGTTTTGAGGGGATTCAAACGATTCTTTTTTTTTTTTTTTGTAAATTTTTTTGCTATTTTAGCTAGAAATAAACATGAAAATATCAAATTAAAAAATTTAAAGGCTTAGAAATCCACATCGCGACTGAAGTGTCTAAATAAAAAAAAAGTTAATGCATACTAAAGTAATTATTCTAGACGCGACTCTTCAAAAAAATAAATAAAAATTTATTTTAACTTTAACTTTTTGTTGTTGCATTATAAATTTTCATGGTTTAACTATTATTTTTAGTTAGTTATGACGTCACACGTCGAGTACACCCCAGCGGTATGAATATAACGTTTTAAAATTGTACGACATTTCTGAGTGAACTCCGGATATTTTGATTATATATTTGTTGTTTGTGAAAACTTACCGATGCAAAGAAATTGTAGGTATTTTTTTGCCACAATATAATGACATTTTTCTATTAAACCCTTCAATTTTCATACATTTTTTATTAATTTTTATTAGTTTTATTTATAATTTTTAATTTTCACGAAATTACGCACAACCACTTTTTAAAAAGAATAAAAACCAAATAGGGCATTTGCATTTAAATCTCACACGTTTTTGTCCCCAAGCATTTTTTGGTCCCCTTAGCATTTTACAGATAATTTTTAACGGGTATAAGTTAAGTATTTGATCACATTCACAATACAAAAATTTATGAAAATGTATTTTTTTAAATTATGTTGGACTTTTATTTTTAAAAAAACGAGTTTTTTTGTCATGAACGAACGTTACATTACTTATTTTAGATAAATTGTGAAATTCAAAAACATAAATTTAATTTATCGACGTTTATTCACATTGGTAATATGACTACTTCCAAATGGTATATTAATCTTTTATATTTTCAAATTAATAATTTTACAAATAACGTAAAACGAATTTTTAGGTAACGTTCATGACAAAAAAAAATTAAAATATCACAAAATATTATAAAAAAAAATGCAAAACCCAAATTTGCTCACGCCCAGATTTAACAGAAAAAGAAATATGTTTCAAAAATTATATTTTAAATTTTTTTTTTAATTGGTTTATTATATGTATATACTTCCGAAAACATGAAATTTGACAACATTTAAATGATAGATTTAAATGCAAAAGCCTCAAATAGTTTGTTTGCAGAATGAAAGACATAAGTGATTAATCATGTACATATTGTTTTTAATATCCATCTGCCCCTCTCTAACACTTGAAATAGAAGATTTTATATGCGAATTAAATTTGTTTCTAGTCTATATAATCATTAATCGTATTTGAATACAACGAATTGCGAGCCTCCTAAATATGTATTTCGGTAATTGCCGCAGTCACCAATTAAAAAACCTTTCTATTTCTAAGCGACTCCTGAAATATCAAAATGAATGTATTTGTCGATTAATCGCTACTATACATATTTGCCGCTAGGTGAGTTTGCATATAAAATGTAAATGATGTCTTTTACTTTCTTTTACGTAAGTAAAATAAAGTATAGTAATCATGAAAATTTTCGACCTTGAGATTATTGAAGATTTATCTGTTTTGAGGTCCCCTGAGTCCGAAAAAGTGGGTTTCGAAATGATGTCTGTCTGTCAGTCTGTCTGTCCGTCTGTCTGTCCGTCTGTCTGTCCGTCTGTCCGTCTGTCAGTCTGTGTCCTCTCTACAGCCTAGATGGCTTAACCAATCGAACTGAAACTTCAGATTTAAGCTTTTTTGATAAATTGGGAGGTCCCAGTGAATTTTACTTCAAATCGGTCAACCGGAAGTGGCCACTCCCTTGGGCCAGAAAATTTGTTTTGCAAATATCTCAAAAAGTATAAGGTTTACAAAAAACTACTAAAACAAAATGTTTCCAAAAAATTAAAGTAAAAAAAAATAAAAAAAAAAAAATTTAAAAATTAAAAAAAAAAAATTTAAAAATTTAAAAAAAAAAAAAATTAAAAAAAAATTTAAAAAAAAAAATTAAAAAAATTTATAAAAAAAATAAAATTGATGTGTGGCCAACACATTTCTTCTACGAACAGGGAATTTTGAGGCACCAATTACGCAAACTTCTTACAAATTTATTATTTTTTATTACTTTCTTTTACATAAGTAAAGCTTAAATCTAAAGTTTTTGTTCGATTGGTTAAGCCATATGGGCTATAGAGAAGACACAGACAGACACAAACAGACGAGCAGACAAACGGACAGACTGACAGACAGACATCGTTTCGAAATCCACTTTTTCGGACTCAAGGGACCTCAAAACAGATATATCTTCATTAATCTCTTACATAATATTTGGGGTTCCAGGTCCCAGATTCCGTAAAACAGAAAATTTATTTTACAAATATTTCAAAAATATATAATTTACAGAAAACATGAAAAAATAAAAACAATCTTAATAAAGTTTGCAAGAAATTTGCATTATAAAAGTTTCTTAAAATTCGCTGTCCGTAAAAGAAAGTCGTGTGTTGGCCACACCTCCATTTTTTAACAAACATTAAAATATAATTTTATCCGTCTTTACACATCTTATCTTAATATAGTATGTGGTATGCAACCGCCTCGAGAAAATGAGGAAATTTATGTTTTTTGTGGTAGCTTTCTTTTGTTTTTCACTTAGACAAAAAATAAACTGTATTTTATAAAAGAAAGAAAAACACATGTTGTCCTTTGTTTCTAATTTTATTTTGTTTTTGTTGTTTTCCAGACCAAAATGTTGTTATGGATTATCAATGGATTTATTATCAAACATAGCATCCGAATTGGGATTTGAGTTTCATTTGTACATTGTACACGACGAATTATTCGGTGCAAAGAAACCAAATTTAAGTGATTTTTTAACCAAAACTTCGGGTGATAATAGTAATGTAAAAACAAAATTGTATTCAACCCATCCAGACGTTAATAGTTTTATCAATAAGTATAATATAAATTTATATCATCATCAGCAGAATACAACATTTTTCGCGAAATACATGTTACAAAATGCGACCAATCCATATTCAACGAAAAAAACGGGTAAGGATTCGGCACAAAAATTGCGTCGCCTCGAAAAGGATTACAAAAACTATGAATTTGATTACGATCAATTGGATGCCACGGGCCGTAAACGAAATCGTAATGAACGTTGGAATGGAATTGTAGGCGATTTGGTGACGGGCTCGGCAGATTTATCATTTGCTGCACTCAGTGTTACGAAATCGCGGTCAGAAGTGGTTGATTTCAGTATACCATATTTTCATAGTGCTGTTTCGTTATTAGCGGCACGACAAACGAAATCCGAAATTCCACTGTTGGCTTTTTTACTACCATTCTCCCCAGAATTATGGATCGCTATATTTACGTCATTAAATGTCACAGCGATCGCTGTAGCAATTTATGAATGGTTAAGTCCGTTCGGTTTGAATCCGTGGGGACGACAACGTAGCAAAAATTTTAGTATGTCTTCAGCACTCTGGGTTATGTGGGGACTACTGTGTGGCCATTTAGTCGCGTTCAAAGCACCTAAATCTTGGCCAAATAAATTTCTAATCAACATTTGGGGTGGTTTCAGTGTAATATTTATCGCCTCGTACACAGCCAACATCGCTGCCTTGATTGCTGGATTGTTTTTTCAGAACGCTGCCGAAAATTATGAAGCATCGGTAAGTCTAATTACGTTGCAGCAATGCACAGTATTTATAGTAGATAGAGAAATGGTTATAAATTATTGTTGAAAATTAATTTCCATTTTTAATAATAAAAATAAAAATTAATAACATTAAATTTGTATTTATAGTTCACTTTTTTAAGCTTTTTTTTTGTTATAATCAAATAATTTTCTTTGGTTTTTAACTTAATATTTTATTTTTTTATTAATTATTTAATAAAAACCCGACGTTTTGACGGTACATTTTATTTTTTAATAACGAATGTTTTCCTAATGTAACTAGAGTTTAAATTAAAATTTGCAAATTACTCAGTTTAATCGAAAAAATTTTAAAGTTATACAATTTGAGTGACAAAACATTTTTTAAGAAAATCTACAAAATGTTGTCGTAATAATTTAACAAATATTTTGAAACTTCCTGGATATTTAATAAATTTTGAGATAAATTTTGTTGTTTTTTGATGTAAATGCTTTCCAAAATTAACCTTTTATTGACCTTATCAAGTATCTCAGCGTCATCTATAGATAAGGAACTTCCACGTAGATGATTCGATAAAGCACTGTGTGATGGTTTAAACTCATACGTAGAATCATAAATATGTTGACGAATTGGTTTTTTTAAATTTTGTTTAGTTTGACCGATATACTCTTTTCCACACGAACATTTTAATTTATATATTAGATTTGATTGTAACTCTATGGGAATTTTGTTTTTTAATTTAGTGAATAAAGCCATGTCCAAACTGTGAAATGCTCTACCAACAAGTTGTATATCATAATTTTGTAAAAGAAATTTTATTTTATCGAAAAGAATTTTAACATATGTGATCGAAATGTAAAGTTTGTGATTATTTTCAACGATTAAATTTGGATTTTCGCAAGTATTTTCCATAATATTTCCCGAATTACTATGTTTGTCGAGAGCCTTTCTAATTCCTCTAGTAACTACATTTCTCGGATAGCCATTTTGAGTTAGAACAATACTTTAAATTTTGAAATTTTCGGCATGAAAACCCTCATCCGATAATCTCAAAATTTTTTCAGCCAACAGAAACACTGTATTATTTTTGTAAGATGATGGAAACCACGAGTTATAATTTAGATACCGACCCGACCAGGTTTTTTTATGATATAAATCTGTAGTTAAACTTCCATCCCCATTACGTATTACCATAGTATCCAGAAAGGCTAAACGACCTTGATTTTCAATTTCACATGTAAATTTAATTCGCGGGGTAACACTATTAAATGAATCCAAAAAAATATCAATTTCCGAATTTGGAATAGCCGCAATAATATCATCCACGTATCGGTAAGATAGGTTTGACAGATGTTTTTAACACTTTGGTTTCACCGTGTTCCATTACTAGGTTAGCCACTGTTGAACTAACTGGCGAACCCATCGGTGAACCAAACACTTGCCTTAAACATCTTCCTCCGAAACTAAATTCAGTATGATCTAACGCAAATTTCAACCCTGCTACAAATTGTTTCGACTCCAAATTTGTGTTACTACATGCTTTTATGCTATTCCACAATTTTTTAATCAAAATTATTACCAAAGATGAGTCAACATTTGTAAACAACGAAACCACATCTAACGACACTAATATATAGCCTCCCATCAAACAAGGTGTTACGTTTACGTAACACTAGCGAATAAATTTGTTCATACAACTCTTCGTAAACGTAACACTGTGGTGTTGCAATAACGAAGCAGTTATGTCGTTCCCTTCCTATGATAATTAGACTTTTTGCGAGGAGTTATCAATGTGTTAGTAGTTCGTAAACAGTCCGCTTGATGTGGTGCATTTACGTCCCGTGATTAGTGAAATAATAACGTAACATTTTTATCAATATGGATTTAATGCATTTGCAATTTTTGATTTGCAATTTTCCTTTTCTAAAAAACTTTTAGTTTCTTAAGTATTTTTGTTTTATTTTAAAAAAAATATTGGGCCACAAATTATATTTTTCTAAATCAAATTGGGACATTAAATATTTGCTTAGTTATTTATTTATTTAAAAAAATTAATGAACACCAAAAATACGTAATGGCGATCGAAAACTCAAAACTAAATGGTTATCGTTTCTTTATATTATTCCATTAATTTTCATAAAGGAATTTGGTGTTACGTTTATGAAACGTTACGTTTAGTTGTAGCAAAAACGAAACATTTATGTCGTTTCTATCTCTCATGATAATTAAATTTGTTTGCGAGGTATGTTTGTACAACATATATTTTATTGTAGTTTGAGAATGTATTAGTGCAAAGCAAAAAAGTGATACTATACATTAATAGTACGCTTATGCGACGTATTTTGCGAATTCGCTTAAATTGTTTAGCGGGTTGTTGGTAGAGACACATTTTTAATTTTATTCCTAAAATCTTCCGCGTTTTTTACAGCCGAAAATTTATTTCCTACGTAATGATTCAAAATGTTAGACAAAAATTTGGATAAATTGTATAAAGGCGAACCTAAATAGCTGACAATTGGTCTCAAGGGAATACCAATTTTGTGTACTTTTGGCAGACCATATATTCGTGGGGTCGTACCATGATAATTTGGAGTTACTCTTGTCGGACAACAACACTTACAGTGAAATTCGGATAGTTGGTATTTCTTCAATGCAACCTAAATTAAATGTAATCATTGGCTCGTGGGAACGTTTAGAAAAAATTGAGAACAATTTGGCAAAATTTCTTAAAAATTATCATGGTAATCTAATCAGTATTGAGGGTGAAAAAAAATTTGTTCTCAACTAATCATTAAAGGTTCTTGTAGGAAATTTACTCAAGTTTCTAAGCTGCCCTAAAATTTTGCTATGCAATCATTGATTGCTGAGATATCGATGATCAAAGACAAAGGGTTCTTTTTTGATTCAAAGTCATATATCTCAGAAAAAAGTTGAGATAGAGAGACCAGAAACAAATTAAATTTACGCCTAATTAACAGGCTAACCGACCTATGCATTTTTTTTTCGCTGGCGCTACATCCCATAGAGGGATTTAGCCCCTTCATGATGAAGTTTCGTAATCGTTATTTTAATGGATAATGACTGATTAATTCATTGATCCTTCATTTACCAGCCGTGATTTTTTCATCACTCGCCGCCGCCGGGAATCGAACCCGGAACCTCCGGAGCTTAAAGCGCAAGCATGCTAACCACTGTGCCACCGGGGCGACCTATGCATTGGTTTAACTTAAAAAAATTCCCGAGCCCATGGATCCTTACAAAAATAAAAATTTAATTTTTTTTTTCGCGTTTTTTCTTATGATTGCGTAATAACGGTATCTCTCAATAATTTTCCGCTCAAAAATCTCAAAACTAGAGATTTGAAGCTTTAAAATGCTTTTCTTTTCATCTATCTATGACCATATTTTACAAAGATACAGCTCTTCAAAAAATACTAAAAAAATTGGAAAAAATTGGTGTTCCTTTAATTTTTTGGAGTAATGTATAATACATTGAAATTAAAAGTGCACTTTTTTATCATAAATTACAATATTTACATAACAATTTTAATTGCGTTTTATGTAAACTAGAGTAAAACTTCCCGATGAAATGAAATTCCTGGTAATGAAATTGCTGATGACCTCAAGCTTTTTTTATCGATTAAATCAATCGATGACTGTCAGAAACTTCAAAACGATCTAAATCGCATACTTGATTGGTGTGTTATCAATGACATGAATTTAAACATCGACAAATGTTATGTATTGAAAATTAAACCAAGAGTTTCTTCTGGATTTGGTTACTCTTTAAGCAATGCTCCCCTTATTTCAATAGATCAAATGAAAGATTTTGGAGTTATTATTGACAACAAATTCAAATTTAATATCCATATTCAGCACATCACCAACAAATCATTAAAAATCCTTGGCTTTGTGATGAGGACTTGTAGTGATTTCAATAATCCTTCATCATTTATATCAATGTTTAATGGACTGGTTCGTAGCAACCTTGAATACATAACTACTATATGGAATCCTGTATATGAATGTCATAAACTCACCGTTGAAAGAGTACAAAAAAAATTTACGCGTTTCTTAAACTACAAAATCAAAGTACCGTATGAACCGTACAATATACGTCTTAAACGTTATGGTTTAGTTTCACTGGAGAGCAGAAGGGATATTTTTGATGAATTAGTTCTATACAAAATATCCAATTGTTTAATTGAAACTAACCTGACAAATTTAATTCGATACAGAACTCGGACAAGATATAATATGCGATTTTCTGTCTGTTTTGATATTCAAACTTACAAAAGCAACTACAGATTTCATTCTCCTCTAGTAAGATTGCAAATGAATCATAACAATGTTTTTAATAATTTTGATTTGTCTTCGTTATCATTCCAGGTTTTTAAAAAACAAATTACTAGATTTTATCATAGTTTAAATATTGTATAAGATTTGGTAATTTTTATTTTTTTTTTATTTTTGACTGAAATTTATTTTAATTTACTAACTTAAATTTACTTCACTTAATGTAATGTACCTAATCTAACATGTAATTGGATATGTTTATCTGTTTGTTAGCGATAATTGAGAATAAATAAATAAATTTGCTGCGAGCATTGTTACGACATTTTCTGATTAAACACTTCATTTTTCATAAATGGTTTTTAATAGTTTTTCACAAATAATAATTAATTATATATTACTCTTTTTAATTGTTTTATTTTATTTGATAATTTTGAATTTTCACGAAACTACGCACAACCGCTTATTAACAAGAATAAAAACTAAATGATTTGTTTACATAAAAGAAATAGCATAAAACATAATAGATAAATAATCATACCTCTCCAACTACTTACACGGTTACACTTGAAGATTTTATATAGAAAAAACTTTGTTTCAGGTCTCCTGTTTTTCTGTCTATGATAATGTCAAAACCTGGTGGGATGTTGTAACCCGAGTAACCACGTGTCACAAAAAAGCGACAAAAATTTCACATAAAATGGTGATTGGTGGAAAAAAATGTGACAAGAAGTTGTCACAATACCCAAGTATCACTACTTCAAATAAATGATTCATTTTTATGGAACTGAGTACAAGTTTGAGTTCCATTATATTATAAGATTTCCTATGAAAAGTGAAACAAAAATACTAAACCGATGGAACTTGATATATGTGGGTTACCTACGTTCCATCGATACTTTCGATAAATGGAAAAAACTTGGAACTTATGAATGAGTTCAATTCTTGTTATACTTGGGTATGGATGAAAAATGGTTGATGGGGTTGACGCCGATTATCACGCGTAAACGAACATTTTGTAAATCAAATTTGTCGGTTTTGGTGGAATATTTTTAAAAGATTTGCGGACAATTTAGTCACAAATTCGACAGTTTTTTTATGATAATAAAGTCAAATATTTTGAATAAATTCGACAATAATTTTAAATTTAAGTGGACTGTAATTCGTTTAGGTAATTTAAATAAAAAATGCAAATTATTTCTACGATGAATTTTTTTATTCTTCTTTATTCAACCGCAGTCAATTTGTCATGACGCTCGAGAAAAAACTAAAAAACGAAAAAAATACCGTTTTATATTTTACTCTCCTCAACACACCAATCGATGAAAAGGAATTAAAAGAGAAAATATAATTATAAAGTATGAAATAATACAAAGATTCAAAAGCATAGGAAAAATAATAATACAGTATTGCGGGAGCATCGATTATTGTTTCCTTTACAAATATTGTTAAAAAGTATCAAATTGATTATTTTCTATTATAATTTAAACATACTCCCCGCTTTGAAGTATTTAATACTTCAAACCAAGGTTTAAACACTAATATACATAAGTATTATGGATTATAAAAAAATTAATAAATTCTTCAAATTTGTGAGCTTTATAGTCAACTGACTTTATACAATGCAAATATAGTTAATCTTAAATTGGAAAGCTAAAAAATTGCGATGCTGAATATTTAACGAAAATAAGATTGCTAATCACATTTCAACTGATGTCAGATTCGCATCGATTGGCAGAGGGCAAATGCGCGTAATAGCCCGCTTAAATTGTTTATCTCCAATCGAACCGTAACTACTCTGACGAAACCATCCCCACCTCGATGCACCTCTACAATTCGAGCCAATGGCCATTTTAATGGAGGTATATTGTCTTCTTGAATGATGACTACTTCGTTTATTTTTGGCTCTGTTTGAATTTTATTCTACTTCCGAAGTCGTTGTAATTCTCCTAGGTACTCTTTAGACCAGCGGTCCCAAAAATTTTGAAACATCGCCTGCAATTTTTGATAATGAGACAATCGACCAAAAATCAAATGACGAACAAACGGATCGGGTAGCGAAGTAATTGGTTGCCCAATTAAAAAATGTCCGGGCGATAAGCACGTTAAGTCAATAGGGTCTCCAGACATTGCTCCAATGGGCCTTGAATTAAGGCAACTTTCGATTTCAACGACGAGGGTATTTAATTGTTCGAAAGGCAATGAATTTCGTCTGACAACTCGTTTTAGATGAAATTTGGCGCTTTTTACTGCCTCCTCCCATAATCCGCCAAAATGTGGCGACCGTGGAGGTATCGTTTTCCAGAATATTGAGATTAGTACAAAATCTTGTGATTTCATTTTGGTGAATCTCTGATGTGAAAAGTCGGTGTAGTTCCTGCAACTCAGACCTAGCTCCCACGAAATTAGTGGCGTTGTCTGAATAGACGCTTGAACACACTCCACGCCGGGCAACAAATCTCCTGAAAGCAGCTATAAATGCTGCAGTGGACAAATCGCTTACAATTTCCATATGGATCGCTTTAGTAGAAAAACATATGAAAATTGAAATATAGCTTTTCTCTTCAACTCGGGATCGTACTTTACTTTTCAGAAGAAAGGGACCACAATAGTCGACACCAACCATTTCAAACGGACGAGACGGAGTCACCCTTTCTTTTGGCAGTTGTCCCATAATTTGTGACATTGTTTGAGGACGAATACGGACACATCGAGCACACTGTTTGACGATACCTTTGCATAAATTTCGTCCACCAATAATCCAGAAACGTTCTCGAACATTAAATAACAATGATTGCGCTCCGGCGTGTAAAAGGCGAACATGCTCTGATCGAACTAACACTTTTGAAAATGAATGCGAAGCTGGTAATAACCATGATGCTTCGAAGCGTCTGGAATATTTGAGTTTTTTAATCTGCCGCCAACGCGTAGAATGTCATCTTGATCCAAAAAAGGGTTAAGATGCAACAATTGGCTATGTTTCGATAATACCTTGCCCTTTCGAAGAACTTCAATTTCTGTTGAAAATTCAGTTTGCTGAATATGCTTTATGAGCCTATTTAGGGCCAAATCCATTTCAAAAGGAGACAGTTCAATTTTAATAAGTGATACATTTTCCAAACACAGTCGATTACTGTCACTTAACTTTCGATTGCGAACCGCGTTTTTCAATTTGTTGATAAATCGAAGGACAATTGCGAATTTTCGCAGCAGTTTCGAATAATCCGAACAATTTGAAATTGCTTCCCATTCCTCAATTTTTGTGGAAACATAAACCTGAATCTTTCGGAGTTCCACCCTTTCTGGCTCGGCTTCGATTGTTGGAGATTGCCCTGGCCAATGCTCCTTTGAGAGCCAAAGAAAATTTGGACCTTGGAACCAATTATCACGTGCCAAAAAATCGTCCGGTAGTAGACCACGAGAAATCATATCCGAAGGGTTTTGATCCGATGGCACATAATGCCAATTTTCTGGGCTTGATAAATCTTGAATTATGGAAATGCGATTCGCCACGAAAGTCACAAATCGGGATGGTACCGATCTGATTCGATACAGCGTTATCTCGGAATCTGTCCAAAGATGAATTGATGAAAAACTAATTTCCATGATCGACAACACCTTGTGAACAAGCTGCGCTAACAGTAGCGAAGCGCATAGCTCAAGCCGTGGAATGGTTTGAGGCTTGAGTGGAGCAACTCGACTTTTGGAACATAAAAATCTAACTTGGCAACGATTTTCTTGGTCCAAAGTTTGAATATAAATGCAACACCCGAATCCTTTCTGGGACGCATCTCCGAAACCATGAAGCTCCACCCTCTTTGGAGATGGAAACATGACGCATCTAGGAATAGACAATCTATCAATAGTCAAACGTTGTCTTTTGAAGTCTATCCAATAATTGCTTAAATTCGAAGGCAGATCGTCATCCCAATCTAGTTTGAGAGCCCATAAGGTCTGCAAGAAATGTTTAGCGAGAAAAACGATTGGACCACAGAATCCCAACGGATCAAATAATTGTGCGATCTCCGACAAGACAGACCGTTTTGTACACTGACCAGTTGTGGAATATTTTTTGAACGAAAAATAAAACATGTCTTGTTCGGTATCCCAATTCATGACGAGGATTGAAATTGATTTAGAGTGTTCTTGATCTTCTGATCGTAGAGACTGATCATTCGACGTGATTTTGCGAAGCTCAAATCCTCCACGTGACAGCAATTGAATGAGATCGGTTTTTAATTTGGCAGCGGATTCAACAGAATCGGACCCTGTTAAAACGCCATCGACTTAAAAATCGTTCTTTAAAACTCGGGAAGCTGCCCCAAAACTCTTTACTTCATCTGTTGCAAGTTGAGAAAGAGTCCTTATCGCTAGAAACGGAGCACTCGCTGTTCCGTATGTCACAGTTCGAAGATTGTAACATCTTGGTTCAACATTTTGGTTTTCACGCCACCAGATACGTTGTAAATTTTGCTGATCTTTTCGGACCAAAATTTGACGATACATCTTTATACACACATTTTTAAAATTTTTTAAAAACACTTGTTAAATATTTCGCAAAATTACAAAAGGTTTAAAAAATCACTCGATCGATTTCGGCTTATTAGGCCATCATCAGGAGTATCTACTAAACTGTCTGCAATTACAGTCTTACAGTTTAGTAGATACTCCTGATGATGGCCTAATAAGCCGAAATCGATCGAGTGATTTTTTAAACCTTTTGTAATTTTGCGAAATATTTAACAAGTGTTTTTAAAAAATTTTAAAAATGTGTGTATTAAGTGTGTTTCGCCAAGTGCCTACGGCAGAAAGTGTAAGAAGTGATACATCTTTGTTATATCCCCAGTTATACCAAAAATATGCTTGCGAAATCGTAACATGATTGAACCAAAGTCTTGCTGAATTGTGGGGCCGACCATAAGACAGTCGTTTAACGAGATACCGGTTGAACTTTCCGACGAAGCATTGAAAACGACGCGAAGTTTTGTCGTACTACTGCTCTCTCGGACAACTGAATGATGCTGCATGAAATATGATTCGCCCTTTGACAACATGGATGTTCCGGAATCTGAAACTTCCTCCATATGATTCAAGTCCCTGTACTCATTCATAAATTGAACGTACTGATCTCGAACTACACCGTTTCCATTTAAACGTTTTTCTAATGTATAAAATTGTCGCAATGCATTAGCTGAGGAATCACCTAAGTTTTCAACGACGTTTTTGACTGGTAAAGTCACAATATATCTACCATTTTCATCTCTTCGAATGTTTTCAACGTAATGTTGCTCGCATAATTTTTCTTCCAGCGACAATTCATTCGGAGAGTCAATGTCTTCAATCATCCAAAATTTCTGTATTTTGTCGTTCAATTCCTGAAATGACACGTGGTATGACAATAATTGATCATCCGATTGACTTACTTGAAGATTATCCGAGACTCTGCCCATTACCACGTAACCAAATTCGAAATTTTGAAGTGGTATACCACTAATAACCCCAGTTTTTCGGGTTTCATGATCTGCAAAAACAACTCAGCACCCAACAAAAGATCGATTGAATCTGGTTTAAAAAACCAAGGGTCGGCAAACTGAATGTGCTCGGGAATCATTGTTTCGTCTATCTTGACGGAACGGTGCGGTATCAAGCCGGAAATTTTATTCTTAACCAAACACTCGACAGATGACTTATAATGTGAAAATTGAGATTCGATAAAAATGGTTAGCTTTTTTTTAATTGTTGTAACATCATTGTTAATGCCAGAGATCCTAATTTTTGTTAAATCAACTTTCAAACCAAGCAATCGATTCATTTTTTCGGTTATAAAATTTGCTTGGGACCCACTATCCAAAAGCGCGCGACATGGAACTCGAATTCCTTTCGCGTTTTGAACCCATAGCACCACTGTACCGAGTAAAATTTGAGACGAACTTGTTTCATGAACGAGTTTTGAATTCGAATTAAATTCAAAATATGACGATGTCAAATCACATGCCTCCGGAGTTTGTGGAGATCTCAATGGAACCAGGACTTGCTTTCCCGAAATGCAACAATGTATGATGTTTCTGTGAACAAACGGAGCAAACACTTTTGCAGTCTGCCGTCTTATGACTGTCATTAAGGCACGACACACATAAACTTCGACGTTTCACGAAATTGAACCGATGCTGCGGTTTCACACTAACATCTTTGAATTTAGCACAAGACTCCAGAGGATGAGTACCTTTACAGAACGGGCAGTTAGAACTTTGTTCAAAGAGAACGCGCACTTCCTTACGAGTATCTGGTTTACTTGACCGGTATAAACTAGGTGGCGCAACATTTGACACTTTCTTTGCTTCTAAGACTCGTACTCGAGTTTGCAAAATTTCGACAAATCTTTCAATTGTCAATACTTCTTTTAAATTCGACTTCACAATTATTTCAGAACGGGACGCATCGTCTAAACGCTCACAGAGATGATGAGAAAGAAACAAATTCCAATGTTGAACCGGTGCATTTAATGCTTTCAAAGAATTGTAATGCTTGGTCACAGTGTCCAAAAATATTTGTAGAGAGGAAGCGGAATTATTGACCGGTCTCTTTATGTCATATAGTTGCTTCATATGCACTTTTTGAATCTTAACCTCATTATCGTAAAAGTCAACTAGACTCTGATAAGCCTTTTGATAATTTTCCGATGATATTGGAAATGGCTGTATGAACTGAAATGCTTTGCCATCGTGAACGCATGTTATTAAATAGTGGAATTTCGCAATGTCTGTCAACTGAGTATTTGAATAAAATAGATCGTTAAAAATTCCCCGAAACTTCAGCCAATTTTCTTCACGGCCATCAAATTTTGGCAATGGAATTTCAGGAATCTTAATTGCAGTTTGATATGCTGGTTGAGCGACCGGGGAAGGAATTGCTTTCGATGTATCAGGGCTGACTTTGAGATCCCATTCAGCGATTAAATTCAAAATTTCTGATTCGACGCCGCCGTATAAGTCCTCGAAATCATTACGACCCGAAATCAGATCATTTTCAATCTGTTCGAGGCTGCCTTCGGATTGAAGTTCGCCCAGAGTCTTGTATTCTTCCAATTTGTTTTTAAAATAATTCACCTTACTTTCGTACACAAATATTAAGCGTTTGAACTTTTCGATTTCCTGTAAATTTTTCTTTGATTGACCCATTTTAATACAAAATTAAATTATCCGAATTATTTTACAAGATATTTGAAAATACTTTAAATAATTTTAAAAATACTTTAATAGTAATTGAATTAATTTTAAACTTACAAAATTAAAAATTGATAAAATAATTTGAGGTTAAAACTAAGATTGTTGATGAAAAACACGTTGCGCTGAACTGATAACTCACCGTTTACGAATGGCACTGTGATTACTGATGACAAGATGACTGCCACAAACAACTTGACGAATATAAATCGATGGAAACTATTTTCCAAACTGGATGATTTTACAATCGACGATTTTATATAATGTTGTAACGACAAAAATTATGGCACGATGTATATATGACTTCTCACTGTTTTGTGCACTCACATACGAAATGTCGATAATGCACGGTATTTTCAATCTTCCACAAATCTTTATAAACGAATAAATCGTTGCAATCATACACAAATAACAATATCTAGATAGACTTCGTTCTAATGATGCACCTTTATCGGATCACGTAGAATAAATACAGCTCTTAGTAACAGCTTTTTCGACCACGTTTATTTTTACGTTTAACCACAAAATTTTTACTGAATATTTTAATTCACTGTGTCAACTTTTGAACTAACTTAGGATTCACATCGAATCCGGCTCGAATGACTATGAATAAATTCGACAATAATTTTAAATTTAAGTGGACTGTAATTCTTTTAAGTAATTTAAATAAAAAATGCAAATTATTTCTACGATGAATTTTTTTATTCTTCTCAACACACCAATCGGTAAAAAGGAATTAAAAGAGAAAATATAATTACCTATAAAGTATGAAATAATACAAAGATTCAAAAGCATAGGAAAAAATAATAATACAGTATTGCGGGAGCATCGATTATTGTTTCCTTTACAAATATTGTTAAAAAGTATCAAATTGATTATTTTCTATTATAATTTAAACATATTTCTCGATATTTTCTGAATATTTGGTGGTTTAACTGTGGAACTACAATAATTATGAACGATTTGTTGAAATTATAACCACAAATTTGATAGTTTTTTTTTATAATATCACTTATAATTATCCACACAATTTTGTGGATATTTGTTGGTTTATTGATGCAATTATGCGTAAGAAAATTTTTTATGACCCTATACTTAAATAATTTTGTAAAAAATACTCCATTGTATTGTTTATTTGATATTTTAATTATTATTTATTTTAAAAAAAATATCTACCAAAAATGTAGAAATATCAAAATCCCGCCCGTACTTTAACCCGAGCCGAGAGTCAATACATATAATGTCTCGACTCTAAAAAATAAAACTTTCCTTGAGTTTTCTATGTGGTAGTTTGGTTTCGTACAGATAAGCTCGCACAAACAAAAAGTTCGGTCTATCCTGATGATGGCCTAACAAGCCGAAATCGATCGAGTGATTTTTTAAACCTTTTGTAATTTTGCGAAATATTTAACAAGTGTTTTTAAAAAATTTAAAAATGTGTGTATTAAGTGTGTTTCTAAGTAAGCTAAATACCTAAATTTAGTTCACCATTAAACAGCGCGTCAAATTTAAATATAGGCATAGCAAAATGACCGCTCTCGATAGCAGCTATCGGAAGCGAATAAAAAGACACAGCTATGGATATACAATGTAGTTGACCAACATATTTTTGTATCACTCAAAATCTAGAAATTTCTGTTGTAACGAAACCTGAGAATGATCGAAAACGTTTTTTTTTTATTAAAATAAATAATAATAAAGTTAACATTTTTTTGAAAATAGAAAATGTTAGTGTTTTTATTTTATTTTGTTAGTTTTGTGGTTTGAAAAAGGTGTTCACCTAAAATTTAGAAAATTATTAATTTTGTCGTGGAAACTACGGCGGCTCATAGTTACAAAAAAAATATTATTTTTCGAATGTTTAGTGAAAAACTTTTATATAACCAATCAAATATTACTTTTCACTAAATTCATATTATTCTAAGCGGTTTGATAAATTAGGGTGTGCGTGTACTTACTGTATATACGATAAAAGTACATTCAACGATAATAATGTAATGGTGTAATGGAAGAAGAGCTCATTTTTGCTTCTGAACAAAATGACACAGTAAAATTTAATATTGATGGTGTTTTTTAGTGCCGCTGCTTTCTTTAAAAAAAGTATATTTTATTCTTTTGAATTTATGTATGTTTAAAGATATGACACTACCAAAAATATATAAAATTAGACCTCTATTATCCTTTTTCCATATATTGTATTTTTATCCATAATTGTAGCCTTTTTGTGCGTGTGAAATAAAAAATTTAAAAACATGAATGTTATTCAATTTTACGAAAGAAAAATGGAAAATGTTATACTTTTATCGGGTGTAAATTATTCGAAAATTTTATTTGATATTGAAATGGAATCATGTACATATAAATCACGTTAAGGTTGAGAGAATTGGGTTGATTGTGAGAAGGAGTGAAGTCCGTATATATGTTACACACAGAGACAATATTCAGGTAACTTAAACATTTTTACTTAATATTTCATGATAAATGTATGTACTATTTATATATTCTGAACAATATGGCATATTGTTTATAACAACAAAAAAGTTAAACATAAATTTGGAAAACATTTACATAAACATACGCCTTACGTGAGTACACGTATTAATATGCCACTTTTATTCCATTGATGTGGAATTTTTGGTACGACGACTTTTAGTCACGATTTCAAGCTCCCTCTCTTCATATGTAAATCAGTTTGGCTGGCCAATTTTATTTTATTTATCCTGTGGTGATCCATGTATATCAATTTCGAACATAAAAAAACCGTTTGCTAACGAGGTAATTTGTTAGAATAATTTTACGAGGGTTGAAAAAATATTAGAATCAATTTTTGGGTTTAAAAAAGTTTCAGCATTATTGATTGGAGTGTATGACCAAGCCTAAATCTGTCTCCCAAATGAAGCCGGGCCCACCGTACACTCATTACATATAAAACAAAAGAAAGTATAGGAAAGGAATGTTAGTATGGATAGACTTGACCCGGTTACAGACACCTTTGTAGTCAATAGTTACTAATTTGTTAGTATAATTTATGATAAATTAGTTAGCACAAAAACAATTTTAACCTACATGTTGATTGGGTTCTTGTTTCTCTGGAAGCTATGACCGGTTACTCAGGTATCTGTAAAATAGATTACATACTTTAAATTTACCTTCAGGTACACAAAAATTACCTATATAAAAATTTCGTTAATAACTGAAAAACTAAAAAATTTAACGAACCGATTTGGATAGCTGCGGACGGTGAAATTTTGTACTATTAATAATTTCAAAGTGACATTTTGATTAATTTCGGCCCGCTTTGCCAGACACCGCGTAGCCCAGAATTTGAGCTGTTGTTTAATTCACCAAGTCGCGGTCTATCGAAACAAAAATGGTAATAAACTGTATATAGTGATTGAACAATTAAAGTTAAAACAATTAAAATTAAACAACAGTTAATATTTCATTATTTGCAATTATCTGCGAAAAAATCGTTGCGACTTATATAACTCAAATGTCCCCCCTGCAGAACGTAAGATGATTTATAAGAAGTAAAAAATGATTGTTGAATGATGATTAATAGATTATTCACTGACTATTCAATACTTATCCCTCACAATTCACTCATTGTTATTACACATTCATCAGTCATATTCCACTAATCATGCGACTAACACCCATTACTCATCACTCAGTGAATAAACAGTTAACTTATCTTTCACCTTCTCGTCTTTGAATAATTAGTAGATTAGGAGAAATAATCAGTGAATAATATTTATAGAACATACGATAATAAATGAACAATGAGTAAAAAATGAGCGAAAATTATTTTAAACGAGTTTGGCAGTAAACAAAGAATAATGAACAATAAGTTAATATCAACAGTGACTAATGAATGAACAATGATTGAACAATTGATTGCCGATCGACTGAAGTGCACGAGGCACGACCAAGCGTTTAGAAAGTCTCTGAGAGGTATTTGGGCCCGCTGTTACATGTACGGCAGGACAGCAAATGGAAGGAAAGGAGAGAATCGACCCGTTTTCAGACACCTAAGTAGCAGGATGCTAGTAGCACAACACGGTTCTAACCTAGGTTATCATATAATGTAAAAGCTGCATTCTGAAAGTAAAGTATATTAAGTCTAAATTCTACGGTATAAGCATTGAGGAAATACATGTATTCCCTTTCATATATAAATTGGCATTCGAACCATCAAATAGCATTTCTTTATAAATTTTTTGAGTATCCAATCAAAAAGAGACGATAACATACATATTATTGTATAACTATCCTTTGCTCACTTTTGTAAAGAAAAAACAAACTAAAAAATACTATTATGGGTACCGAATGAAATTTGTGATTTGTACATGAAGAATTAAAACTAAACGGCAATATATAATCATTATTTTTCTGTACTTGTTCTATTGCACATATTGTACAGTTTTTAAATAATCGTATTCATTCAAACTTTTTGTTCATTTTACGGCAAACATTCACCTTTTCATAATCCCATTGATTATGTATGGATGTAATCTTAAGCCGCATTGGCAAACTGCTTGCCAAACCATATGTTTTTTTGCCAAATTTTTCAACAGCTATGGTAGTAATTGTTCCGTCCAGTTCTTTACCTTTCTTTTTGATGTAATATTGGGGACCTGGAAGTGTCGAGAAATCCATTTTGACGTAGGTCTCGTCGTTCATTACGAAACAAGAATCTTTTCTTTCGTTCAACCATTTGTTGTGTTTCTTTGCTCGATCGATCCCTCTATTAAATAGTTCAACACTTCTTTTGGGGATTTTTGACTTCTTGTATGCCCGTAGATTATTTCTGGTTTTAGCTCGTTCCACAATCGATTTGGTTGTTTTGGTTTTTCTGGCAAAATCTCGCACAGACATCGAGGGATGTTTCGAAATGACTCTTACAATTTTCTGATCCAACATTTTATTTGGGGCACCTGATTTTTTTCCGGATCCGGGCTTGCGTGATACAGAAAGATTGATTTGACATTTTTTTTTACATTTGTTACCGTATTATTGGAAACAACGGCCAATTTACCAATTTTTTTATTGGTATACTCGGGATGATCATTGCACAATCTAATTATTAAATCACATTTTTCACCTTATGATGCGTCCATTTCGAAACAAATAAAACAAATGCCAAATTTGACGTTTATTCGTTTTTTTAAATTGTTTTTCTACAAAATAACGGTACCAGTTTTTTTCTTTTGCGTAGTAACCTATGAGATAATATAAATTTGGGAATCACAAATTTCATTCGGTACACACTTCGAGCATAAAGATATATAGAGAGAGTGTAAAATTTAAAATGTATGAAAAGAGAATACGAAAATCGTAATCGCACTTCTGTCAAAAAAAAATTTTTTTTTTTTTTGTTTTTTCATGTTTTGTGTTGCATATTTAACATAGAAATAAAGTTAAAAATTTTCAATGAAATATATAAAATGGTTAAATTAATTAAGTCTTGTGTGATAAATTGCTTCATTATGAAGCAAATTAATACAAGAAAAATCAATTATAAACCATGTTTAATTAACTTTTTTAGGTAATTGTCAAGTGTATATTTTTTCAAAATATTTTTAATCCCTGCGATCTTAATTTAATGCACACGAATGAAAATTAAAAATAATTGTGCAGTTTTAAAGTATACTTCAACCTTATTATGGCCACCCATTTCAATTAAAATCCGTTTTAGTTTTCTATCAAAAAAATTAAAACTAAACTGTTTGTTTACCAAAAATACAAATAAATTACAGTGGCCATTTTGTTTCTTTGATATTTATATAAAAACGTTCATAGCCGGCCGGCGAAACTATTTTTTGTTTGCGGGTTTTTTTTTCTCTAGTTAAAATGCTTGAAAATGTATGTATTACATTTTATTATTAAACTAAAGATTTTTTTTTGTTTCTTGTGACTAAATAGATTTTCTAAGGACAGAAAATTTAGAAAATAACAAATACTGTCAGAAACAAATTAACTCACCTTGTAATATTTCAAAATTTATGTACGACTATGGCAAAAAAAAAAAATAAAAAAAAGAGAAATCCAAAAAAAAAAATGTGTTTTGACAGAAGTGCTCTTACGCTCAAAATATATTATCCTACCCGGTTGGGTACACATAATATCCTACTATGTATGATTTATTTTTTATGTGGGGAAAATGAAAACAAAGCAAATTATGAATGAACCAAAATCAACACTAATGTACTACATATACCATACACACATACTAATGTAGAACATTAATGTTGGTTTTATAATAAACGCACCAACTCAATAACAATATTGTTAACATGTTCGTTGGTTCTTCTACTGAATTGTATTCACAAAAAAATATATATTTTAACTTGATCACTAATGGGTTTGCCATGTTTCCGTTTTACTTTTTTGTTGGTTTTGTCAGTGATCATAAATAATCTGTATACCTATTGTATTGTATAATACATACACATAGATATTTTCATATTTTATATTTAAATCTCCTTTATGAAAACTAAAATAAATTTTGGAATAGCTACATATATTTTTTTCTGAAATAATGAGTTTGTTGATGCGTTTTGTTTTTCCAAAAGGTTTTCTGATGCGTTTTCCTAGGTGCAAAAGACAAATACAATAATAAAAGGGATAAGTTTGATTAAAATTTAAATTGATAACAATTTGACTAGGCATATCATTTTTAAGGACGTGCCGCAAAATATTCTTAGTTTCTTTGCTATTTGAAGAAATGAAAAGTTAGAATAATTATTTGCAGTTTTCTGTTATGAATGTGTTTTTTCCGACTTGAGCCAAACAGATCATTTATATTGAATATGATCAGATCACTCACCCGACAATCATTTATCATAATAAACATTTTGAATAAAATTAATTATTATAATCTTGAATGTTTGCAAAGTTCTTTATAAAATTGAATAAAAATAATTTTTATAAAAATGTTATAGTAATGACACTAATGACCAATTCTGTGGCAATAATCCTAAGCAAGGTAACTCGAGTTAGATATGTAATTTTTCAAATTTATTAAAATTCAGAACAACTGCATGAAAGGAGCATTTTGATCACAATAACTAACAGTTGAAATTGTTTCGCCTATGTTCCATTGGATGAAGTTGAATCGTTTAGTTATGAAAGGGCCCACGTCCACTTTTTAAATTTTAGGAACTAAAAAAAACTATAATGTTAGTAAAAATAGGCTCAAAAGGAAATAGTACATTATTTATGAAAATTTGAGTTGCTATTTCATAATCTATTTGATGCTAGTATTGCCTCGCCATAAAACGTATTTACGTCTCTATGATACAAAGCTGTTGTAATACTAATTTTGGCAAAAAGTGGACATGTACCATTGCAAAATTGCAGTTGTTCTTAATTTTAATTAATTTTAGTTTTAATTTTTGAAAATTTATTATTTATTGTGGACCATTTGCAGTTCTTTCTCATCAAAACAAAAATAAAAAAATAAACGAATTTTCGAATATGGTCATAGCAATCATCATTTGGACTTGACAGGAAAGAGGTATATTCCTGCGCGAACATTCTCAAACATTAATTGGTTAAAAATTAAATCGCCGACATTTCAAATCTTCAGCTTAAAAGTAACCATTCTTTCAAAAAATGAAAATTATTTTAAGTTTCTCAGAGGTCTTAAAATCAGCATAAAAGCTAACATTTTACTTGCTGATATTTTGAAGGAAAAGTTTGACGTTGAATACATCTTAACAGGTCAAACCAAGATTGTTTGGATTTTTTTTTTAATTCTACGTGGGAGAGGTGGATTTAATTACATGCCATCTAGTCATGAAATTGGTGTGCATTTTGCCAACATTATAGTGAGAAAAATTACTTTAAATTCTCCATTCAAAAATTGCTTGTCAGACGAATCGCAAGCTATTGATTTGGACTGGAATAGCTTTAAAATTGAATTTGAAATGAGTCTAAAGTCTCAAGAGTATGCCAGTACGAACAATTTACTACCTGACGATATCATTGAGGAAACAGATATCCATGTTTAAAAGCAATATGCGTTAGTGTACTATACAGGCTACATGCTACTGTGTTTTAAAGAAAATTAATTGCCAAAACTGCTGGAAGATGTTGGTGAAGAAAGACGCCGAAATCCAAATTTCGGAAACTTTTTTAGCAGAATTTTTTTTTAAGCAGAATGAGACTAATTTTAATGCCGCCCCGGTGGCACAGTGGTCAATATGCTTGCTTTAGGCTCCGGAGGTCCTGGGTTCGATTCCCGGCGGTTGATTAAAAAATTGCGGCTGGTTAATGTAGGATCAATGAATTAATAATTTATTATCCGTTAAAAATACGATTACGAAACTTCATAATGAAGCGGCCAAATCCCTCTATGGGATGTAGCGCCAGCGAAAAAAAAAAGTGTTTGATAATGATTGCTCAGGAATCCACCTCTTTCTTGCCAAGTTTAAATGATGATTGCTATGACCATATTCGGAAATTCGTTTATTTATTTTTACTACGTTTTTATTAACCCGCTTTCTTGTCTTTAAGTTTATCTGTTTGGTTCAAATTTTGCAATCGATTTGAAAGTAACTTCCCGATGAGCTAGAGACTTGAAATATTAAACATAGCTCAGAACTGGATGACAATACAATATTAACTCGCTTTCTTGTCTGGTTGTTTGTTTGTTTGGCTATTCGGTACAAATTTTGCTCTCGATTTTAAACTAACTTCTTGATACATCTCAAGATAGGTCTCGGGATCTGTAATTATTGTGACAACGCGCATTTAGATTGCTTGATAGTTTCCATATATTTCATTTAAAATTCAATTTTTCTGAATATTATCAGCAAATTCTGAGCTACAAAATCCTAAAATTCTTGCGCTTCTTTCTAAGGAGAGGTCGGGAGTTTTGTTGTTAAAATTTCGAGTTAAAAAATTGGTGCGTTGTTGCGTTAAAAATCTGTATGGCTTTAGTTATTATCGAACTGTATAGTTTCAACTAGGGGCTCAAGCTGCTCTTCACTTAGACAAATAATCTCGGTTTTTTACGGCTTACGGGAGATGAAAGTGGAGGAGCAGAATATTGCAGTTGTCGGGAGAGATGAATCATTGGCGTCATTAGGAATGGGAACCGTTGAAAATGGAAATTTTGTGTTAAACGATGTTTTGTATGCTCCTAATTTAACCAAAAATTTATGGGAATTTATGGGGAGAAGCACTTCGTACTTCAAAGTATCTGTTAAATCGAAGTCCAACTGAATTAATGGATACATCTCCTGTAGAAAAGTGAACTAAGAAAATCCAATCTGTCGACATTTTTGGAAAATACCCTAAAATCCTAGAAAAACTGAAGAAACTGGACAGTCGGAGTAGTAAATTCATATTTGTAGGATATGGATTGAACGGTTACCGATTATGGGATCCAGTGAAACAACACATTTTGTAAAACACACACATTTTGAACCGATTTTGTAAACAAGAGAAATTTTAGCTGAAATACGATCAGTACCATATCAGTTTCCGGTTTAAGCGAGACTAAGACAAATGTAACCGAATCGATAACGACCATAATTAAAAGCCACCACGTCGATAATTTTTTCACGTTTTTCGTTTTAAATCTTACAAATATTTTCATAGCTAATAAAAATTCACAATCACAAATTTTCAGGACAATCTATATGGGGTTAAGAATCTGTATTGGGTTATAAATCTGTACGTGGCTAGGAGAAATTAGAAACTGAAATAAACCTGAAATTTGACACATGTCTTTGTCATAATCTCATCAAGATGTTTAAAATCGATTGCAAAATTTCACACACATTAGACTAAAAATCAGGAAATAATTATTTAAATAAACATTTTTTTTCAAAATATGTACCACGTTTTTAAAAGGACTACAAAGTATAAAATAATTTCTCCTAGCCACATACAGATTCCTAACCCCATAAAGATTGTCCTGAAAATTTGTGATTGTACATTTTTATTAGCTATGAAAATACTTGTAAACTTTAAAACGAAAAACGTGTGGCACATGCATGCAATAGATAATATTAAGGAGTGTAGAGGGTAGCTGTCGATAAAACTCACAGAACAGATCATATCATTTGCAATGCAATAAAATTGTTAGTGACTTAGATGAACTATTCATGCATCAATTATCTATATCATGCGCGCCCCACGTTTTTCGTTTTAAATCTTACAAGTATTTTCATAGCTAATAAAAATTCACAATCACAATTTTTCAGGACAATCTGTATGGGGTTAGGAATCTGTATGTGGCTAGGAGAAATTATTTTATACTTTGTAGTCCGTTTTAAAAAGGTGGTATTTTACATTTTTTGTTTTATTTAAATAATTATTTTATTGTTGTTTTGATGAGAAAGAACAGTAAATGTTTCATGCTTTGCGGTAAACACAGTAAGGTAAATAAAAAATGTATTGATGAAATGGCAACTATGTTAATGATTTGGATTTCATTGGTGAAGTGGACCGTTATCTGATAATCTTGCTTGATCGATACTAATTAGTATTAAAATTAGTATTACAACGGCTTTGTATCATAGAGACGTAAATACGTTTTATGGCGAGGCAATACTAGCATCAAATAGATTATGAAATAGCAACTCAAATTTTCATAAATAATGTACTATTTCCTTTTGAGCCTATTTTTACTAACATTATAGTTTTTTTTAGTTCCTAAAATTTAAAAAGTGGACGTGGGCCCTTTCATAACTAAACGATTCAACTTCATCCAATGGAACATAGGCGAAACAATTTCAACTGTTAGTTATTGTGATCAAAATGCTCCTTTCATGCAGTTGTTCTGAATTTTAATAAATTTGAAAAATTACATATCTAACTCGAGTTACCTTGCTTAGGATTATTGCCACAGAATTGGTCATTAGTGTCATTACTATAACATTTTTATAAAAATTATTTTTATTCAATTTTATATAGAACTTTGTAAACATTCAAGATTATAATAATTAATTTTATTCAAAATGTTTATTATGATAAATGATTGTCGGGTGAGTGATCTGATCATATTCAATATAAATGATCCGTTTGGCTCAAGTCGGAAAAAACACATTCATAACAGAAAACTGCAAATAATTATTCTAACTTTTCATTTCTTCAAATAGCAAAGAAACTAAGAATATTTTGCGGCACCTCCTTAAAAATGATATGCCTAGTCAAATTGTTATCAATTTAAATTTTAATCAAACTTATCCCTTTTATTATTGTATTTGTCTTTTGCACCTAGGAAAACGCATCAGAAAACCTTTTGGAAAAACAAAACGCATCAACAAACTCATTATTTCAGAAAAAAATATATGTAGCTATTCCAAAATTTATTTTAGTTTTCATAAAGGAGATTTAAATATAAAATATGAAAATATCTATGTGTATGTATTATACAATACAATAGGTATACAGATTATTTATGATCACTGACAAAACCAACAAAAAAGTAAAACGGAAACATGGCAAACCCATTAGTGATCAAGTTAAAATATATATTTTTTTGTGAATACAATTCAGTAGAAGAACCAACGAACATGTTAACAATATTGTTATTGAGTTGGTGCGTTTATTATAAAACCAACATTAATGTTCTACATTAGTATGTGTGTATGGTATATGTAGTACATTAGTGTTGATTTTGGTTCATTCATAATTTGCTTTGTTTTCATTTTCCCCACATAAAAAATAAATCATTCTAGGCTGCGGTCGAATTCTCGAGTAAATCCGCAAAATTCGGTAAATGCATTTACCTTTTTTTGCTGGAGAGTAAGGGAAATAAAAAAAGGTAAATCTTTTACGTTTAGATAGTTTATTCTTTATTGTTATAAGAATTGAACGAGTAAAAAATAGAAAAAAAATGCGTAATTTAACAGAAATCGAACATTAAAAATCTAAATTTACCGTAGTAAATGATTTACCCGAGAATTCGACCGCAGCCATAGTAGGATAGTATTTTTTAGTTTGTTTTTTCTTTACAAAAGTGAGCAAAGGATAGTTATACAATAATATGTATGTTATCGTCTCTTTTTGATTGGATACTCAAAAAATTTATAAAGAAATGCTATTTGATGGTTCGAATGCCAATTTATTATATGAAAGGGAATACTCTTATGTATTTCCTCAATGGTATAAGTTCAAAATTTCTTCTCTGATCAAAATTTAATATTCAATTATAAATTGATATTTGGTTTCCATTCATTGAATTTCTCCCCCCTTTATAATTGCTTCCTGTAACACTAATTTAGCCATACATGTACTATTAAATTTTAATGTGTATTTTTAAATATACAAACGTTCACCTGAATTCTGAAAATCATGTTAGAAGTATTTACGTAAACAACAAACGCCATTACCTGTCCTTGGGTGCGATTATGTAAGCATCACGAGTTTCGAGTCACGAAAAATTACGACAAAACATGATTAATACGAGTTCTTGCAACTTGCACTTGTTGTTGTTGTTGTTTTATTCGTACAACTTTTATGTAAGACAGACTTTAATGATTAAAAAAATCTTTATAAAGACAATTTGTCAACATATTTTCAGTTCTTGAAACTCTAGGGATACATACATAATTGCACCCCTGACTGACATGTATCCCTATATATCATCTCGTCTAAATGGCGTTCTTTTTTATATAATCAAGCCTTTCCTTAATCCTCCGAACTTTCGTGCACGAACAATCCGGGATGTCTTGGATGTCCTTTCGGCTACGAGGCACAATACATCAATCATTCACACAATCCACAATTTCAATCATTTAAATTTTTATTTCATTTGTAAATTACAATGAAACACCGGATTTAAAAAAGTTTTTAGCATTATATTGTAATTTAAAACACGGTGATTAACAAAAAACCAGCTTTGCGATGAAATGGCAACTATGTTAATGATTTGGATTTCATTGGTGAAGTGAACCGTTATGTGATTCATTATATTATACATTATATTAAATTCATTATATTATAACTACATTTTTGGCCAAACTGATTTGATGCCAATCGATAGTTAATAACATACTTTATAAAATAATTAAAACAAATTGATACAGACTTATGGTAACTTTACGTAATTTGCAGCAGAAAAAATATAACCAATCGACGTAGTCCATTCCATAAACAAATTTCCCCTCCCTTCCCAATTACATACTATAAAATATTTTTAATATCCAGAAACATTTTCAGAAGAGGTACCAAATTGACAAAATAAAACAGAGACTGGAACCGAAACTGAACCGAAAACCGTAAACCATAATTAACCGCTTTTTCCAATGAACCGAAAACCGGAACCGAACCGAAATAAAATAAAAAATTGAACCTGAACCGAAACTGGAATCGAAATTAATTTGCGTTCCGGTTTAAGTTTTTGCTATCCTTGCAAAACTTAAATGTAAATGCCGCTGAGAACTATGAATTTCAACAAAAAATCAATAATTTGTTTTCACAAATAAATTATTTAATTCCACCTCGGGAAACAACAAACACCGATATTTTGAAATATTGAAGTCATAAATAGAAATGTTTTATTAACACACAATTCTTGAAACGATTTTGGAACCGAACCGAAACGCAAAACATTTCGGTTCCAGTCTCTGAAATAAAACTTGCTCAAAATAAATTTGGCTCTTTATGGTTTTGCTCAATATATCGTGTCAAAATGAAAAAATAAAAAAACGAATGTCATAATAAAAGGAAATTGTCAAGAATTAGTATATTGTATAACAAGTGAAGAAAACGAGTCATTGCAATACGACAGTGAAATTTGCAGCCTGAGCGATAGCGAGT
This sequence comes from Tipula helvola, assembly GCA_963556165.1. Classification (NCBI taxonomy): domain Eukaryota; kingdom Metazoa; phylum Arthropoda; class Insecta; order Diptera; family Tipulidae; genus Tipula; species Tipula helvola. The sequence goes on along the minus strand of OY744483.1, from coordinate 223,021,472 downwards.
GACTCATTTTCACACGAGTTACACACGCTATTTTTTCTACGACATGAAAAAAAAAATTATTCGCAACAAAAAATGAAACTGAAACGTTTGAATTTTCACAAATCGTGTGGCAATATTAAGAAATCGTTGTGTAATGAATATTTCCACACGATCTTAGTAGACGACGCAAAGGCTCTATTTCTTATATAATTTAAATTCAAAAATCATCATCGAAAGCATAAGTTACTGCACTATCGTAGAAAATAGTATATTGTATTCGTCTTTTCACGCAGAGTATTTGACATCTGGTGAACAGTTTTACAACTTAGCCAAAGGTGATCAACCGGTAAATAAATGTATAATTAAACATGTTTCTTTGTGAATTTGTTTCAAAATAATCGTTTTTTGCAATTAAAAAATTAAATTCATTTAGAAAGGTAATTAATTTATCAATAATATTTCAATTCAAATATAAATGCGGTACATAAATAACCGGTTATCACCTTTGGCTCGTAAAAATCGTGGCGCCTCTTGCGGCGCTTTAAAGGCGAATAATAAGTGAAGAAAACGAGTCATTGCAACACGAAAGTGAAATTTGCAGCCTGAGCGATAGCGATGGCTTGTATAATCAAGGTTGCTTTGGTAAAACATGTTTAGTACGATGGTATTCTTGATATTATATTTTTACGCTTTAAAGTTAGATAAGCAAGAGAATCAGGATATTTATGTAGATACTTTTAAAACTTAAATATTATAGTATTTAGACTAGAGATTTCCAAAGAATATTCTAAAGCAATACAAAGTTAGATTATTGGATCTGTGATTTTTTACTATTTTAAAATAAAATTTAAACGTTTCATTGTGTTAAAAACGCTATAATATTTAACTTTTCTTATACAAAAATAATAAATAACAATTTTATCAACAAGAAAGAAATTTAATGTTTTGCAACCCACAATCCACATAACTAATTTTACGTTTGGCTTCGAGTATTGTTTATTACTCAAATTATAGTTCGACACTTATTCGAAACTGTTCTTTTTTAAAGTGACATTTTACCGGTTTCTACTTGTACTATAAATTCTTCCTATACCTCTTTATTGTGTTGGTCTTTTTACCAGCAAAAATCTATTTTTTCTACAAGGTGTAAATAAAACCGTTGTTTCATTTTTTCTGAACAAAAGAAATACGTGTTTCTAATAATTTGTCCTTACTTTACGTTACAATTGACATTACCAAATGTGCGATTACAAATAGTATGTTGTCTATAAAAAGCCGAAAACATTTTATATTAAATTACTAGCTTCTATTTCTGTTTAGTAAAAAGTTTATTTGGTTTATAAAGAAAAGCATAATAAAGGTTTTGTTCATGGAGAAAACTCTCGGTTGAATCTATTTCTCACGTATAGTTGATACCATGCCAATACAATAATAGTACATTGTGTCATTAAGATTAAAAGTGATACTTTGTTTGGCGAGCAATTTTACGAGTGCAAAAATTGTGAATCATAAAAGTGACATTTAATCCGAATAACACATGCTATTTTTTCTCCAACGCAGAAAATTAATTGCTTATAATACCCAGCAAACGTGTATTTCAAGACATTCTCCAGACTAACATGTATTGGAAACCCGCCCAAGACAGTCAAAAGGTAACTCTAAGTTCTTGGAGACAACTCGTTTTGCAAGACTTTTTTACTTGGTGGTCTTTTGTAATATACGATGGTTGTTGTTATGTTAGTAACATATTCGCTGGTTGGTAACTTGTTGGTGGTATATTTTGGTAACATGTCTGTTGCGTTTCTTTACTAATATTTGTGATATGGCTGTCTTTGGTAACACACACGGCGGTTGTCTTTTGCATTGTGCCTGATGAAATATGGTGGTTGCATTTCATAACTTCTCTAGTGGTTATAGTACAGGAAAACTTTAGTTATATGTTCAAACTTTGGTTATATGTTCAAAATAGGTAAGTTCACGAAACGAATAATTTAAGGAGTTTTACAGATCCGCGGCGACCTGTAGAGGTGAAAAGGGGTATTTTTTAAAAAAAATCGATGTTTCTCTATTTTCTCGAGAAACGTGACATTTTTAAGAAAGTGGTTTAAAGAAAAGTTGTTTCTGACAAAATTATCTTTAATTTGGTATTTTTAAATTAATTTTATAGTAATATTAACGGCAATTTTTCGATAATTGATTTTTTGAAACTTTAGATGAAAATACCGAAAGAAATACTACACTGCATGTTGTTTATGGGGGTTTCTTGCTTCATAAAGTGAAATGGACCATAAAAAAAGCAAAACTTTTATTGATGTTTGCAAAATGTATATAAATTATGCAAAAAAATGGCAATAATCGCAAAAAAATGGTACTCAGTACTCACCAGTGATCCTCCAATCGTCAGTTGCCCCTACATCTAGTTTCATACTTCAATTATTCAATGATAGGGTGGTAACAAACATGCTAATAGCTTTCTCGAGTAATTTAGAAATTACAGACAAGAGATAGGTCGTTAGTTAGACACGTTGCTTAGGTAAAGTTAATAAGGTAGAAATGATTTCAAGCAGTAAAATTATATTAAACTCAATCAGCTTAACAGTCCTACTGGATATTTTATCCAAACCACTAGAATATGAATTCTTAAGTTAGTTTACAAATGCCATTCCAAAACCTCATACTCACTTACATGCCTCCTCAAAATGAAAAAACTTCATACTTAACTCTTCATTACCAATACAAACGACCCTATCTATCTCACTTGCTAATATCATCATAATAACATCAACATTAAATCCACAGTGGGGATACATTTCCTTACTCTATTCTTTTAATATTATTTCCTTAATTAGATTATCCTTTCCTTTCTACCAAATTTGATGAATGTAACTGTGGTTTTAAAATAACAGTTATGTATTTAAAGAAAAATTGGCGAATTGTTGTTATGTCAATATCCCAATTTCATTAATAAATCATAAAGTTGTTATTATAGTTTTCGGGTAACACTTAAGACATCATAATCAATCTTTCTATAGTTTTCACTAAACATTGTAAATTGTGTTTTATTTATAGTACCGTATCATTCCAAAGTACTAAAAATTCACAAAGAATTTATGTTGCCGATTCCTTTATATCCAAAATTCCATTAATATATATATCATCCTATCCTTTTAACACAAAAATATATCCTCAAAATGCAAAAATGATTGATGAAAATTGTGTGAACGTATTTTTATTGTCATTATGTGTATGTACATTGTGCATACACGGATATATTTACATAATACCGAACGGAATTTGCTGCTGTGTTTCATTCGGGTAAAAAGTTAAATATTTTAACTAAGTATGGTAAAAAATATTGAATTTTCCTTACATTTTAACCGTTTTTGTGTTTACAACTGGTTAAAATTGTTACGTTTACGTTTCATATGTACTTATTTTGATTTGTGGAAAAGGCTGTGAAACAAAATATACAACACACAAATTTTTAACTGGTCCGCGACCAGTTTAAATATTGCGAATAAAACGAGAAAAATTTAACTTTTTATGCGATTTTTTATTCGATTGAAACATAGTCTTACTTAAAATAAAAAATGAATATTTGTAGAAGCAGAAATAATTTTGTTTTTCAAATTTCAGCTGATTAAACAACGTGTCGGTGTACCAGTATCATCGGCCGCAGAGTATTATGTGCGGAAAACGGATCGCCATTTATGGGAACATATGAAAAAATATTCCCTCAAGAGCATCGAAGATGGTATATTAGCATTAAAGTAAGTACTTATTTAACTAATTTAGTGTCCTGTGCTGCAACTACTGCTTATTTGTTAATGTTAGAATCAGGTTACGTTTTATCCTTGGGCTCGAGATAAAAATATAGAATTACATTTCCAATACAACACTATGAACTAGGTCTAACAGCACACAAACAGGGATACAAAAAAAAACAGGAAAATGTTGATTGAAATACTTTGCTACCATAAATTTATAGCATAATCCTTAAAATAACATTTATTTTATTTAATTTTTATTTTTGAAATATTACAAATATTTATTATCAATAAACAAGACGATAAAGATCAATATTTAAAACGATTTAGAAGTCATTGCGAAAGGTAGATGAAAATAGGATGAATGAAAATGATGTAATCGTACAATTATATGGGTAAAAACAACAACAAAAATTGTTTTATAGGAGAATCTAAATTGAAAAATGGATGGCAAGGATTTGTTGTTTTCAATTTCAAGTTATACGGTACTTTGACATAACATTTTAGTGATATAAAAAGCAACGTAGTTATGACCTAATGAATTTTAACGATTTGTTAACATTTTTGTTTTTAAAGTATTGTATATAACATAAACATAAGTAATATACGAGTACACAGACAGTGGACTGAGTGTTTATACAAGTATATATGTATTATGTTAGAATGCTGATTTACGCATTTCCATGGCATTCAATTTCATGTTTTTTTTGCATAAAGATATGGTACGGATTTATTAACCCTTAAATGACACCAGTGGACTCCAGACTTTCAATCGTACATATTTTAATGCTAATTCAGGTGTCCTTCCCCTGGCGACAGTTGAGACGTTGCCCTATCTGTTTACGCACTCAGCGTAAGCCAGTTGACCGCTAGCAGCTGTGAAGGAAGGTGCAAAATTACGGTGGGGTCCAACGAACCCTAGTGTACCATATACGTATATTTGTGTGAAAGTTACAGTAATTTTTAGCGGATTCCAAAGTATAGACGCGCAAAGATTTAATTCGGCTCCACGAATTAAAAAAGGCTGAATTAAAAAATGTGTTCATTAATGAAATAAAAAAAGCTAATATTGTATGAAAAAGAATACATTTTTTATTTCAGAAAAATTGTGAAAAAAATGAATTAAAAAAAGTAACAGGTGTTCATACTTTTTCATACAATATTCGCTTTCTTTATTTCATTAATGAACACATTTTTTAATTCGGCCTTTTTTAATTCGTAGAGCCATTTAATTCACAACACAAACGTGCACTTTCTTGGGCAATTTTCGCTTTGATGTCATTGAGTGTTTTATGTTATCTTTTCTATTGTAGTGTTGGTTTCGTAAATTTATTTCTGTTATTGTTGCTTTTTACGTAATCACTACTGCATTTCTGATATGTTGGTCATTTTCTTCTGTTTGTGAAATGGCTGTTTCGATCTCAAACATTTGCTTTTTGTGTTCCTTTTTGGTTTGTTGTGGTGTAATGTTATGTTTCAGGCCTATTTCTAGCATCGTCATCTCTTCATCATTTAAAATGTATATAAGTAAAAATTTCAGCATACACACACATGATAAACAGATTAAACAACACACCCATGACCGATAGTAACTACACCAAAGAACTAAATACAATCAAATATATAGCGGGAAAAAATTAATTCAATGCCAAAATAATACAAAACCACGAATGAAAAATTTAAACAAAAAATAGAACGATTATGACAACATTATCCAGAAATTCCAATGAAACAATAAAAAAATACATTTCACTCAATTACAACCAGATATACAGTAATATACAAACATTTTTCAAACATTTTAATTACACAATAGCATTAAAAGCCAACAACAAAATTCAAACAAAATTTGAAGAGAGAAACGACCATCCAAACGATGCAGATGTATATAAATTAATTTGCAACGACTGTGAAAAGTTCTACATAGGCCAGACTGGGAGAAATTTCTCCAAAAGATTCAGCGAGCATGTCATGAAATAAAACCACCAACACAAACAATAAAATCGAATTACGCACTACCAAAACCAACAAAAATGTTTATACAAGCCGTGCCATTCACTCTTTACCGATCCTCTCACAGAAATTGTACCCTATGGTTTGATATTAGTGTATCGGTATATGAACCAAATGAACATATTTTTTCGTATTATTTTCTTTTTTTTCTTCGATTCATTCATGCACGTAAAATATTGTAAACAATATTTTAGGCATTTGTGTTAGTTTTGTGTATACAATATTTTCTGATTTATTTTATACATTACTAATACTAAGCCATAGGGTACAATTTTTATAGCTTAAGTGTTTGCTTGACACTAGCACTAACCCTTAAAGACGGAAAACCATACATTTACCAGTTGTGATAGTAATCTTTCTATACTACACAAATGTAATAAAAACCCAAAACCAACAACAATTACAAGCCTGACTACCACCAATATTATAAATTTATTTTTCGCTTATACATGAAAGTATTGGTGATCGGATACACTATATAAATGAGTAAAAATAAACATACAAAATGCCGATAGAAGAAAACAAAGGAATTTTTGCACCAACACTTTCAAGTATAAGCGATTAAATGTAAGAGGGAATCTGTGTACTCAAAAACATCTATAATTCCAAGACGAACTATTCAAAATTTAAAGGTACAAAGTGACCACGGGTTATAGTGTTGGTTGTGTACATATAGACTTTCAATAATAAAATTAACCAACACTAATATAATTTGTTTTGGTATTAGAAAACAAAAATTACATTAGAAACAACAACAATTTACATCACGGCAACGCCGTATAATAATATCGAATAAAACAACACCTATTTATGTGTATGTTTCTTGGAACAACAAAATAAATTACAACAACAATCAGCATATTTTGTTGAGAAAAATTTGTAATGTATGGACTATGGATGAACATTTGGATATTTTTTTTTCTCTAGACTAAGTTGAGAATTATTTTTTCGATTTAATTTATAGGTTTTATGTTGTTAATTCTCTACATAAATAGTATTTTATTGGTTCGAGCTTGAATTAAATAATTCAAATTATGTTTTGAATTACTTAATTTTTCTGCCTAGTTCAATTTTTGTTGTAAATTTCTAAACAAAATACGCTAAATATTTGTTCGTCATTCATTATTCGAGATAAATATTTCGAGATTTGAGATAAATGTTTGAAGACAATGATTCGCTTGGCCTTTACCTAAACATGTCAGTGTAATAAATAATTAAATTTATTTAGTTTTAATGACATAATTTAATTAATTGTACACCAGAAAACAAGATGTCATAATATGTTTGTCGTACAGATGTTTTCGATAATGCACTGTGTGTGTAGTGTGTTTGACAGGAAAAAGATTTATAATCTATCTTTATTACACTAGTAGACCAAAAAATGGCATATTTTATTGTTTTAAAAAATACGGTTAATCGTACATATTTCAATGCTTTACTACACATTAAATATAAAAGTATTAAGGCATAATTCGATTTTCAACATCAAGACATCTTTTAAATTAAAATTATCTTAATTATTTTTTTATTAAATTCAAAAATGAATTTGAACTAATACAATATTTTTGTCAAGAGTGTAAAAATAAAAAGTAAATATGTGTTTGTATGAAAATAAATGTCAAATAATATACAACGTTGCCGTCGTCATTTATTTACCAATACTACCTTCAGTGGTCGTTTTCATTCAATAACAAACTATAATTCGTCTTGGAATTATAGATGTTTTTGGTGTACTTCATCACGGAATCAGGCTTGTTGTATATTAGTGTTGGTTTTGAAAAACCATAAACTAGATAGGTTGGAGGAAATTGAAATATACCTACATACATAGAAACAACACAAATTTACTCACTTAATTTTAATTTGTAATCATCCCCTCTACAATCCCATCAGTACATTATTTATACACAGTGCCATAGTTTTCTTTGTATTCCGTTTATTCTCAATCTTATTAAGAGATGTTCTAGTGTTAATATTATAAAAATTTGTTTTTTTGATCAGTAAGGTAGTAGGCGATGATTATCAACTCCTTTATTTAAATGTTGAAAAAACAAAAGTTAAATACTTTCATTCTAAAGCGTACACCTGCATGCGTTGCTACGCAACACTTCCTCGTTTTTTACCTCTTTGCCTACAAACTTTGTGGGAGGGATAATATTTGTTTGCGTTAATTTCAACAAAAAAAAATTGAGCTCACAATAAAATATTACTTATACATAGATAAATAACAACAGCAAATGCATTAAGGTGTAGATTCAGTCATTAGTTTCGAGAAGTTATCTAATGTTGTGTCAGAGTTGCGAATCAAAAATTTTAAATAATTTAAGAAAATTAATATTATGATGGCACAGTTCTCAGGTGAGGAGTACATTGATATTCATTATGTTAACCTATTTTGCGATGGTAATGCATCACGAGCTCGCAATGAATTTCAACCCAGATTTCCAATGCGTCGCGTTCCTGACGCAAGAGTATTTACAAATATTAATAGAAGGCGGAGCCCTATTCAGTCTCACTAAATCATTTGGATTTCGACGAAGAAATAATTCGTAATGTAACAGCAAATCCTTTTATGGGCATTAGGAGGCTCGCTTTACAATTGACCGTCTCCCACTTCCGAATACCATATAACACTCGTTCAAGAACTACATACATATTACTGATAGACGATAATAAAAGATTTGAGTTTTGTAATTGTTTGATGGAAAGGAATTTGAACAATGATATTTTTGTGAAACGTATTCTATGGACAGATGATTTGAAACAAAAGAATAACTACTATACACAGCAGCACAACAGGACATGAATTTTGGTCGCCTCATGAGTCAGTGAGGCGAGAATTACCGGATCGTGATGGTATTGGTTATTGTGTGTGTGTGTTCGAATGCTCTTGCTTCATGCTCTTTATGCTCTTTTAGTTTTTCGTTTAGTTATTTTTTGATGTTTGTAGAGATTAGTAGCGCTGTAAAAATTATTTTCTTCTGTTTTTTTTCTGTCTTGTTCCGTATTGCTTATTACCAAAAATTGTTAATATTATTTTATAAGATGCACTTTATACACTTTCTCATTGGTCTCATTGGATATTGCGAATTATCGTAACATTAATTTGCGTTACATTCACAAAATAAAAAAAATCATTTCTTTAGTTTAACTTATTATGTATATGTACATATTAATTTTTTAATAATTTATAATAAAAAACCGATTTATTATAAATTAATAAAAAATTAATAAACAAACAAAATAAGTTAAAACTAAAGAAATACATTTTTGTATTATACAATATTAGAAATTAGTAAAAGTAAAATATTCATACCATATTGCTGGAACAATGAACAACGCACAAATGTAAATTCTCTTGCTTCATAGCAAGTGAGATCTTCTCACACGCGAGCATAAGCACCAAAAATTTGAACCGATTCAACCGATTGGCTTATTTTTGATACTTACCGTCACAAAACGATACACTAATACAATGAACGTATATCATAGCACACAATTACAAAATGTATATTATACGCCTTGTACGTATATAAAATTCTCATGAGGCAGTGAGGAATTTGCGACCAAAATTCATGTCCTGGATAAGGGAAGAATTACCAAGAATTGAAATAACCAAAGGCATACTTAAACGAATATTAGCCTGAATTCAATCACAAGGAGAACATTTTGAGCACCTTTTATAACTCCTTGACCTAAACTTTGTATTGGGGGATTGCAGAGGAGATAAGGGGTAGGGGAGATCATAATTAAAATAAAATAAAAAAAGTATAACGTTTTTTTTAGAAAAACTCAATTTTAACAAAAAAAAGAATTTTTGTTTAATTTAAAGCCTTAAACGAGTGCAGATGCAAGATAACCGCTTAAACATTAATAATAGCCTATACTATTACCAGTCAAATGAGACTAAGTTGGTTGCTCTCCAATAAATATTTTGGAAGTTACAGTTTAATATTTGGGTGTACTTTTTTCCTGTATCTCAGAGGATATCAAAAATGAACCGCCCCCCCTTCCTCGCTTCCCCTTCCTCACTCCCCCTCCCATACGACTTTTTGTCAAAATGAACCAAGGAATCACCACTTAGCGGATTAGTATCCCAAATCCGTACACCCTGTATACGAATTAAAAAAAAATGTAAAATATTAATTAAATTGTAAAATATAATTTGCATTTTTTTAACAATCTTTTGTGCTATTTTAATTTTTTTTGTCATGAACGTTACCTAAAAATACGAGATTACGTCATTTTTAAAATTATTAATTTGAAAATACAAAAGATTAATATACCATTTGGAAGTAGGCATATCACCATAATGTGAATAAACGACGGTAAATTTAATTTATGTGTTTCAATTTCGCAATTTATCTAAAATAAGTCAAGTAATATGTTCACGACAAAGAAACTCGTGTTTTTAAAAATAAAAGCCCAAAATCACAGAGATGTTCCCTTGCCATTGTTTAGCTTAAGGAGTGTTCTTTTGAATAAAAATGGTGATATTACTCTGTGGAGAGAAAATGTTTGAAATTTAAACGTTCACTGTATTATAGATCGTCCGACTCACAGAGATGTTCCCGGGATATGACCTTTGCCAATACTTAGCTTAAGGAGTATTCTTTTAAATAAAAATTGTGGGATTACTCTACGGAGAGAAAATGTATGTAATTTAGATGTTCACTGTATTGAAGATTGGTCAACTCACAGAGATATTCCCTGGATATGACCCTTCCCTATATTTAGCTGAAGGGATGTTATTTTAAATAAAAATGGTGGGATTACTCCACGGAGAGAAATAACCTTTTGTTATTGCGTGTGAACACTTGAAGTATATATTGGCAGGATGAACTTCGTAAGAGTAATATGTACATATAGCGTCTGAAGTTTATGCTTAATTAATCCTACTTTTATTATTTAATTCCAATTTAGGCTTCACTTGCATGATATTGAATAAATAAGAAACTTTAAATCACTTGAGGGAGAGCCAATTAATAAAACTTTGGAAGGTTATTTTAGTAAAACAAAAGCTGATATTGACCCCGCAGGATGACTTCTTGTCCGGTCGTACGTTAAAAGACGAATTTCTTTAAAAATGTTTAGCAGTCTTCATTCACACATAAAATAATTTTTCCATAAATAAATATAGTGATGTTCCGTATTGGCGTTAGTGCACAGAACATTTAAATTGCTATAATTCAGTCAATTATTATTTTTTTTAAATAAAATAAAAACCAATTTTTTTGTCTTCCTTTATTATACAATCTAAGTATCACCTTCGAGACATTCAGAAAATTGTAGGTCTTTTTATATTGTCATGATCGGAGTATTTTGTCCATTGATAAAATTTCACTTACATTAGATTAGTACAAATTGTTAGAACACATACATTTAACAATTTGATTCGATTCAATAGAGATTTTAGAAATTAATGTCTATAAATTTATCTAAGACCTATTTCACACATACAAATTTTAAGACGTTTAAATCTTCCCTCGTTATGATAGTGAGAAGCTTGCTCTCCAGATAGGTGTTATTATCATTTTATAGAGCCGTAGTTTATTTTCAATGGTTAATCTTGATTTTCTATCTATTAGCCAATACATTTTTGTCAGTTTCACTCCCAATTACTTTCTTTTTACTTATACATATATATTTTATCCATGTTTGTCGAGGTAAATACATAAATGTTTTATTTCATCAGTTTGAGGTCTTGGTTATTAAATTGTAAAGATTACACGATTAGAATAAGCATCATTAACTTTAGTTTGCCATTTTTTCATCCACACTTGAATACTGTCAATATTCTCTTGCAAAACTTCTGTAATTTTTTTGTTGTCTATATGTGATGATAGTACTGCCGCACATCGGCAAATGTTGGGACATGCAGGTATATCAGCGGTATGTAGCATTAAGCATATTTCCTTGACAAATTTACAACAACAATTGCATACGATAAACCCCCGCTAGAATAACATTAACCCAAAAAAAAATTGGGTCTAATAAAACATAATTCTAATTTTTGGTTATGATACCTGCCACCAGATCATACTACATAGTAAATTTATTAATTCGAAAAGTTGGCATTTGCCAATTAAATCAAATTGGCTATTTTCTTGGGAAACAAATAAACAAAAAATAATTCGAATTCAATTTTGTTCAACAAAATACGCTTATTATAGCAGAAATAATATCGGTCTAAGTACGATGCTCTGTGGTACACCAGAGTTGATGTGATGATCTGATGCTTTATAATAAAGTATCTGTCTAGTAGATATGATGTTAATATTCTGTAGAAATCCTGTGGGAAACATTGCTTAATTTTGTATTGTAATCCCACATGCATGCGATGTATCCATGAATAAATAGTAACAAAATTGTTTTTCCTCCAGTTACACTATTCTGGTTTTCCCAAGGAATTGGGAATTGGAATTTTATTATTGTGATTTTTTTAGTGTATTTTGGTATTATTTTTTCCAAAGCATACTATGGCGATTTGCATTTTTTTTAATTTTGGGATCAAATAACTCCGTTTCATGGCAATTTTTTTGTTTATTTTTCCCTAAACATTTTGTTGGGAATTGTTTAGTAGGCAGTAATGTTAAAATGGAATTTTTTTCCCAAAATTTGAAAAAATACATCGCCGCAGTGTGCTTTGAAAAACATATTGCCAAAATACACTAAAATTCCAATTTCCAATTCCCCGGGAAAACCAGAATAGTGCCACAGGGCTTCTTAAATTAATTGAACTATTCTGTTTACTTATTCTATTGTTGAGCACTCTAGTCTAAATCCAAACTGCTTCTTCTCCAATAATACAAGCTTTAATCGGTTAAGTAGTAATTTTTCAAATAATTTAGACATAACTGGTAGCATAGACATTCATAATAGATCTCTCATTTGACTAAAAACAGAAAAGAAAAACAAAAATTTTCCATTCAAATTTTATCGGTGTATTGCGTATACGTATTATATTTGCAACGCATTCTAAAATCATTGCCTTATAAAATACACAACACAACGATACATTGGAATTATCAGAAGTTTTTGTTTTTTTCCTTTAGTTACTATGAAATGAGAAATCTAGTATGAACGTCTATGCTGGTAGTATGCTTATACAGGTCTGCACCCTGATTCTCTAAAAAATAAGATAATGTGTAGACGTGTAAACTTTTAAAAAGCAAAGCTTACTTTTTCAATTTGAAATTTTTCAATATTATTTTAGTAGTAAGTCAAATCGAGAAATTGCAAACTCATAAAAGTAAGCTTTGCTTTTCCAAGTTTACACGTCTACCAAAATAAACACAATTAATGTACTAGAAGCCTGAATCCATGATGACGCACACAGATACCCTCTAACATTTAATCGCTTATACTTAAAAGTGTTCGTTCGAAAAATCGTTTGTTTTGTTTTAACTACAATTATTTTTATTTACAATAGAGTATTTGATCACCAATACATTCATGTATAAGCGCAAAATAATATTGGTAATAGTCAGGCTTGTAGTACATTATTGTTGGTTTTGTGTCTACACATTATCTTATTTTTTAGAGAATCAGGGTGCTGTACGACGTAACTTCTTCTGGGGGCTTGCTTGGTTTTTGAATTAATATTATGTACTTGTGAAAGCTAGAAAACAACCAAATTAAATATAATTTGTCAGCTTCAACTCTTATTCGAAAAGATTTTTGATATTTTTTGTAGTTTCGGAGAAATTTGTGAAATACTATTTTGCCCCATCTTTATTCCCTCGCTAGACCAGCGCTTGATCTAGAACGGTAGACTTTTTTCAAGTTTTCAGTACCTTGAAGAATATATCTATAAAATTTGGAATCGTAGAAATTATTTCCTTTTCGTATGACTATTTTAACAGGGCTACAACCCGAGAGTAGTACGTAAAATGCATAGTGAGTTTGGGTTTGTTTTGTCTACAAACAAAAGCATACTTAATAAACTTATTAGAGAAATTATATTTTTATCAGTCATCTGTGGATCGTATAATGTCTAGAAACCTTTGTACATCTTCTGTTCTAAGTCGTGCATTTGGTTATCATTAATCTTTCGGTTCGAACCTCCTCAGTTAATAGTTTAGTGTTAGTCAGTTAATTTTACACTGGTTTAGAAAATGTCATTACCCAAACCCAGTAAACGCAGAAAGTGTTATTATTTTACGATGTAAATTGATAAGTTCGAGATGAACTGGTTATGGGCAATATCGGTAAGAAATCTTTTTCAATTAAATTTTAATTTTCTCGCTCATAACAAAGAATATTAAAATCATGTATTAATCGCAAGATAATTTCTTTCTGCACATACTACAACATAAAACTTTTACAGTGGAAAAAATTTGTAAAATTTGATTTGTGCACAAATGGTTTTCATCAAATATGTTCATCATTATTCGCTTGCCAATACGTTCAACTTTATTTTAAAAAAACAATTAAATCCATACTTTAGCCAGTGTGGCCAAAAAACAATTTGTACGATACCCATATTTTGGTGTAAATTCAGTAAAGTAGAGCCTTAAGATTTTGGCTGCAAGCGCTATTTTACAACGACCGTTTCACAGAAAATTATTACTCCAAAATTTTGTATTCTCGATACCATTTTTCCCAAAAATGATTTATATGGATTCTTATATAATCGGCCATGCTCTTTCAGATTTTTTAATCCAAATTGTCCTATCTCTTATAGATTCTAAAATAATTTATACAGACTTCTTTTGTTCTTTAGATTAGACCATATTAGGTTTTGCTTATCAATATTTCAATTCTTCGGTGTCCGCCAGTTACTCTATTGTATGAAGAAATTTAAAAAAAAAATCTTTGGCATTTTATTTTGATTTTCTATTTTGTATTTTTATTTTACGTATTTTTGTTTGTCTAATACCAATGGATTTTAACATTATTAGCTGCATTTCTTGACGCATAGTGATCCGAATCTGATCAAAATTTGTAAGTGGAGCAACAACAACATTTGAACCAACATTGATTTTGGATCACAAATGATGATCTAGAAATTAGTTCACCTAATAAAATATAGGTGAACAATAATTTTATATTAAGTGGTTGGTAGTAGTAGAATAAACAATACATTTAAATACCGTACTCACTTTGCCTGTTCACACAGTGTACTTGTTGTATTATTTTCTCTTTGGTACAGGAAAGAAGCGACAAAGAATATGATGAATTATTATTATTATTCTTATTGAAGAGGCATGTGGGCGTTCAGCCACCTCGCACTGTAACCTAAAAGATCTTTTGTGCTTGGGCCCTACTTAATTAATTATCCGTCCAGTCAATATTCAGGCTCTTATACATACTATATAGGCTCATTGCTCTCTCTCCTAGATGTTTACTATAGCATGTACTCCTCCTAGACCGACGGTAGCATTGGTACCCAGGGACTTCAAGAGACCAATTCCACTCCCGTATATTCTCCTACCCCTGCCCAGTCTACCGCTTTGATTTTACTATTACGAGTGGCTGGGAATGGTGAGTCGCCTGTAGGTCAACTAGCTTTACACAGGAATGCTAAATAAAACTGGAGAGCGGACCCTCTTGAGGCTAGCAGTGCTATTATTCCCTTATTGACCATATCATCTCTTTTACTAATAACTCTATTTGTTTTTCCATCATGATCTTTTAGTTTTTTCTGTGAATTGTTACTCTCCACCTAAACCTAATAGTTTTAGATTTAGAGATTTTGCTAGTATAGATAATTGCCGCCTTTTCTTAGTTTGTAACTCGGTTCCTTGGGAGGATATTTTTTGCCTTAGTTCTGCAACTAGCCAAGTAGAATTTTTCAACTCGTATATTAGTTTGGTCTTTGATAGTTGCGTTCCGCTTAAAAAGGTACCTTCAAAGCGAAATCTCCGCCTTGGTTGTCTCAGGAAGTTTCGAATGCCATAAGTGTTAGAGTTGGTCACTAAAATCGTTTATGGAAAAGGTATCCTAATAGTCAGTCTCATTTAGATTATAAGCAGGCTCGTAATAGAGTTGTAGGGTTAATTCGGATTGCAAACCGCAATTGTTTCAAGGACAAGTTAAACTCCTCCCTTCCTCCCAAGGTTTTTTGGCGTAATGTTCGTAATTCAGGCCTAGGCAGATGCAAGAGTAGTTCTAGTGAGGTGTTTAAACCCAATGATATCAATAGTTATTTTTGCTCTAGTTTGAACTCGGGCAGTAGTACCGTCGATTTGTTCTCTAATGCGTTCCCTAATTCTTTTTCGTTTTCAAATATTTCTCTCGAGGATTTACAGTCTTCCATTTGGAATGTTAAATTGGAATCTTTTAGTCTGGATAACGTCATTTTAAAATTCGTTAAAAGAGTTTTCCCTTTCGTCTCAAAATATTTGTTACATATTTTAAATTTTATTCTCACATCCTCTTCCTATCCAGGTCAGTGGAAGCTAAGTAAAATAATCCCCATCCCACAGATCAGTAATCCTTCAGAGCTATTAGCATTTTAAGTTCTCTCTCTAAAGCTTTCGAGGTAGTTGTTAAAACTCAAATTCAATAGCATCTAAATAGCAATAGTTTAATTAGTTTCTTTCAATCTGGGTTTAGAAAATTTCGTAGCACTTCTACTGCATTATTATGTGTACCGAATGAAATTTGTGATTTGTACATGAAGAATTAAAACTAAACGGCAATATATAATCATTATTTTTCTGTACTTGTTCTATTGCACATATTGTACAGTTTTCAAATAATCGTATTCATTCAAACTTTTTGTTCATTTTACGGCGAAAATTCACCTTTTCATAATCCCATTTATTATGTATGGATGTGATCTTAAGCCGCATTGGCAAACTGCTTGCCAAACCATATGTTTTTTTGCCAAATTTTTCAACAGCTATGGTAGTAATTGCTCCGTCCAGTTCTTTACCTTTCTTTTTGATGTAATATTGGGGACCTGGAAGTGTCGAGAAATCCATTTTGACATAGGTCTCGTCGTTCATTACGAAACAAGAATCTTTTCTTTCGTTTAACCATTTGTTGTGTTTCTTTGCTCGATCGATCCCTCTATTAAATAGTTCAACACTTCTTTTGGGGATTTTTGACTTCTTGTATGTTCGTAGATTATTTCTGGTTTTAGCTCGTTCCACAATCGATTTGGTTGTTTTGGTTTTTCTGGCCAAATCTCGCACAGACATCGAGGGATGTTTCGAAATGAATCTTACAATTTTCTGATCCAACATTTTATTTGGAGCACCTGATTTTTCTCCGAATCCGGGCTTGCGTGATACAGAAAGATTGATTTGACATTTTTTTTTACATTTGTTACCGTATTATTGGAAACACCGGCCAATTTACCAATTTTTTTATTCGTATAATCGGGATGATCATTGCACAATCTAATTATTAAATCACATTTTTCTCCTTATGATGCGTCCATTTCGAAACAAATAAAACAAATGCCCAATTTGACGTTTATTCGTTTTTTTAAATTGTTTTTCTACAAAATAACGGTACCAGTTTTTTTCTTTTGCGTAGTAACCTATTAGATAATATAAATTTGGGAATCACAAATTTCATTCGGTACACATAATATTAAATGTATGTGATGATATTAGGCGTAATATGAATAATAGGGAATTGACTTCTTTAACTTTGTTAGATTTTTCTAAGGCCTTTTTTAACAAACTCTTATCTCAGTTTAGATTTTCGGTTTCCGCTGCCAGATTAATTTTGAACTATCTTTCTAATCGTTCTCAGGCAGATTTTTTTGACAATTCTTTATCTGATTTCCTTCCTGTAATTTCCGGCGTTCCTCAGGGTTCAGTGCTGGGTCCTCTATTATTTTCTATCTACATTAATTACATAGAATCCTATATTCACCATTGCTCATTTCACATTTTGCTGATGACGCCCAAATTTATAAAAATAGTCGTTTAGATCAGGATTCTATTGATAGAATATTTCTCTGATAAATGAAGACTTAAGTAATATCGCTAGTTGGTCGGTCTCTAATAGGCTAGTTTTAAATGCGAATAAATCTCAGTCGATTATAATTTATAAAAAATCATTAGACACCTCGTCCTTTCCTGGTATTTTTCTACAGGGTTCGCTAATTAGGTATTCAAATATTGTTAGAGATTAAGGTTTAGTTATTAATAAAACTCTTTCTTGGGGTGATCATTTAGTTAGTATTAGTAAGAAGGTCTTTGACATGCTATGTTGTTTGTATAAAGTAGTAGGATTTTCTGATAGTCAGTTTAGGAAAGAAATGTTTTTGTCTTATCTTATGCTTCAAGAAAATATGAACGTTCTCCAAAGATGTTTTAATGCTTGTACTAGGTTTATTTTTGGGATTAGGAAATTCGATCATATTTCTGCCTACTCTAGCCTTGTTTTAGGATGTATCATAGTTTATCTACCTTTTATGAATTTCGCGTTTGTCTTTTTATTTATAAACTTCTCAAAGCTAAGAAGCATTTTATCTTTATAGCAAATTACTGTTTAGTAGGTTTCATTCCTCAAACTTTCGCTTGATTCCGGCCAAAAATTGTTGTAGGTCGCTAAACAAATCCTTTTACGTTAGAGGAGTTTCTCTTTGGAATTCAATTCCATTGGAAATTAAGAGATTAGGATCGGCCAAATTATTTAAGTCAAAATTTTTGGAGTGGCGTGATTGATGGGCAATACGTAGCTTTTTTGAAGTGAAACTTCTTTAGTACCGGGGTGATTTTTAAAATCGATGAAACAAAACAAAAATTACAAGCAAAAAATGAAGAAGCAATATGAAACGAAAAAAGCGACAGTATTTTTTTTATTTTTGAAGTGAAATTTTTTTAGGCACGGTATGATTCGAAAAAAAAAATATTGAAGCCGCATACTACAAAAAAAATTCAGTAACTTTTTTGGTAATTTCGCAACAGAAGAACTTGACGAACATAAAATTTTCTCATATAATTTGTAAATTTTTTCTCCTCCATACCAACTTAAAAAACATATTTCTTTTTTCTCGTATGAAAAAAAAGAATTGAGGGGAAAAATATTACCGAAAAGTTGAGAAAAGTTTATGTCCGTCAAGTTCGTCTGTTGCGAAATTACCAAAAAAGTTACTGAAATTTTTTTGTAGTATGCGGCTTGAAACGAAATTGAATGATTTTGTTGAAAGCAATACAAAAACAACATCTACGAACAGTCGAATCAATGCTTCCTAGATTTATAGTATATTGAGGTATTGATTGCAATTTACAAGTATATTGCAAGTATAAAAATTGTGTTTGTAAATAATTTGCTTGTACACAAATATCTCAAACTTAATGTTTTTGTACAATTTAGATGTAGGCGGTTATTATGTTAAATAACTTATTGTAAATTTAAAATAAATAGAGAAGTGAAGTTTATAAAACTTAAATTTGTATAGATATTTAAAGGATCATACAATAAGAGTTGGCAAATTAAGATTAAATTTAATACTTTTAAACTAAATACAAAATGTATTTCTTTTTCTCGGGCAATTCAAAAATGAAACAATTGGTTTATGCTAGCTACAAAATGAGACATCGAAATTATACTCTGTAATAGTTCCAAATGACATGAGAAAACTGCACCTATGCACCATTCGCTGGTTGCATTACTTTAGGTAAATTATTTAGTATTCTGAATTTCTCTTTAAGAAAATGTTTGTCTTAAGCAAAATTCACTTTAAAATATAAACCGAACAATACACCAGTACAATTTCGCTTGCTTTCTCAAATGTTGCTTTAATACCAGTATTAGTAAATAATATTGCTTTTATTCCGTTTATCGTGTCTTTATAGGTAGATTTTATATCGAATTGTAATAATCCTGTTTTACCAGATCATGGAGTAACAGAGATTGAGAAAAATAATTAGATAATGTAGTATGGCTCCTCGATCCAGGTTATTGGGCTTCGATGGCCATAAATAAATAAAAACTGCACAATTATTCGAGCGACCACACAATTTCGCTATATGTGGTCGGGAAAATTTATTTGATACACAATTTTATCTTACAAATTATACGTGGATTAATATCCACCACCACTGTATTATTACGCGGAAACTAATCGCGAATTTTATATAATTGATTTTATTAATTCAAATTATTCACTTTATAATTTTATTAATTAAATAAATCCACAATTTATTAATTTTTATATGGACGATGCGTCGCGTATGAAAATATGAACGAGAGTGTTTTTCTTGTATAGAAAAATGGCGTGTGTCAAAAATGAAATATTGAAGAGGTAAAAAACTTAGATTCTGTTTCAGCAAAAAATTGTATATTGCGGAATGAATGATTTGTGAATGTCGACAACAGATGGTGTGAGGAATTTCGGTTGCTGTATTAAATTGTCCATGATATTTATTTAATACCAAATAGTGAACTGTACTCAAATATAGGGAAATATATTATTTGCGTTGAGTACAGATGCAAACCATACAACTTATGTAGGTGTCACTATAAACCGAAAAGACTGTTCAAATACAATTATATTTGAAATTTGAAATGCATTACATTTCAAATAAAATATGATAATAATTGTGGCGAATAAACGAATGAAAATGCGCGATTTGAATGAGAGAATCGCTACATGACTCCCCCTCAAATAAAATCCTCCATACAGAAATTATTTGGCTGATATACGGACAGTTTTCGTTGTACGATGAACTGATTTTTGATCAGTTGAGCAAAGAATGCCGTAAGCCGGTTTGAGCCGGTCGATTGAAATCGTTTGGTTTTTACCATTAATCAACACGGTGAATTGTTTGCGAAGGCGTCGAATGACTTTATATGGACCTTCGTATGGAGGTGATAATCCGGTGCGAACCTTGTCTGTTCTTACGAACACAAAATCGCAATTATCGAGCGATTTTGGAATAAAAACGTCATCTTGTTTAGACTGACGAGTTGATGTTGGTACAAGGTTTTGCATTGTGTGTCGTAGTTGGTCGATGACTGTGTCGGCGGTTGGTATGGGTGAAAGAGGATTTTCGACAAAGAATTCACCAGGTAGTTTAATGGTTTGACCGTAAACTAACTCTGCCGGTGAGCACTTTAGATCTTCTTTCACTGTTGCTCGGATGCCAAGTAAAATGATTGGGATTTCCGAGCTCCAATGAGTTGTATTGCTTCTGGCCATTAACGCGGCTTTGAGTTGCCGGTGGAAACGTTCGACCATGCCATTGGCTTGTGGGTGGTAAGCCGTTGTACGTATTCGGTTTGAGCCAAGGAGTTTCGTTAACTCGGTAAAAAGCTTGGACTCAAATTGCGTTCCCTGATCAGTGGTGATATTTAGGGGTACGCCGAATCGAGATACGTAATTGTTGACGAATGTGGTGGCAATGGTTGCTGCAGACATATTAGTCATACAGTACGCTTCGGGCCAACGAGTGAAACGATCGACACAAGTAAGTAAATATGTGTATCCATTAGATGGAGGAAGTGGACCTACTATATCTATATGGATATGTTCAAATCGACCAGATGGAATTTCGAATTTACCATGGGGTGATTTCGTGTGGCGTTGTACTTTAGAACGTTGGCAAGATAAACAAGACTGAGCCCAATTGCCTACGTCTTTGTTTATACTTGGCCAAAAGTAACGAGCAGCGATCAATTTACGAGTTGCTCGGACACCCGGATGCGAAATGTTGTGCAGTGTGTCGAAAATTGTTCGACGTAATGATTCTGCAATATATGGGCGATTGTATCCAGTGGATGTTTCGCATACAAGTTCAAGGCCGGGAAGTTTAAAAAGTTCTAGTTTCAATGATGAACTATTGTGACATTCGGAACCAGAAAGTAAATTCTGAAGTTCTAGGTCAACTTTTTGAGTGTTTGCAATTTTGATTAAGTCGAAATGTGTTTCGACTGCGGCCGATTCGTTGTCGGTAGTGCGGGATAATGTATCCGCGACAACGTTGTCATGTCCGGAAACATGTTGAATGTCCGAAGTAAATTGTGTGATATAATCCAAGTGGCGTGATTGCCTCGGATTACGTTCAGTTTTTGACTGAATCGCTCGTGTCAGAGGTTTGTGGTCAGTGAAGATTGTAAATTCTCGACCTTCCACAAAGTATCTGAAGTGTTTGACTGCCAGATAAATTGCGAGTAATTCCCGGTCGAATGCGGAATATTTCTTTTCGGCATCCGAGAGCTTTTTCGAAAAGAATCCCAGGGGCTCCCAACACTCGCTATGGTACTGTTGCAGTACTGCACCGACGGCAGTGTTCGATGCGTCAGTAGTCAAACTGAGCTTTGAGTCGCTCAGTGGGTGTGCCAGAAGTGTTATCTGTTCCAATTCAGTTTTCAACGACGCGAATGCTTGTTGGCATTCGTCGGGCCAAGTGAAATTCTTAGCTGTCTTGGGCTTTTTTAGTAAAGCAGCCAAGTGACCGTGAATTGGGGCGAGTGTTTGTGCGAGTTTCGGTAAAAATCGATGGTAGTAATTTACCATACCGACAAATCGTTGAATTGTTTTGATTGAAGTTGGAGCTGGGAATTCTCTGATTGCGTTAATTCGTTCTTCTGATGGTAAAATACCATCAGGTGTAATCTTGTGGCTGAGGAAATCAAGAGTGGTTACGCCAAAGACGCATTTTGCGCTCTTGATATGAACATCAAATTGTGCTAACTTAGTGAACAATTGTTCTAAGTGTAATTTGTGTTGTTCCTCAGTGTGTGAAGCAACAAGAATATCGTCTATGTAGACGAAGACGAAATCTAAGTCACGAACAACTTCGTTCATGAAGCGCTGAAATGTTTGTGCGGCGTTTCGTAGACCGAATGGCATTCGAGTGAACTCGAAGAGGCCAAATGGGGTCGTAATTGCCGTTTTGTGTACATCTTCAGGCGCTACGGGAATTAAATGATATGCTCTGACTAGATCAATCTTGGAGAAAATTTTTCGTCCATGTAAGTTCATGGAAAAATTTTGGATGTGAGGTATCGGGTAGCGATCCGGTGTTGTGACCGAATTTAATCGCCGATAGTCCCCACATGGTCTCCAATCTTGATCTTTCTTCTTTACCATATGTAAAGGACACGAAACGGGAGATGCCGATGGCCGACAAATCCCTAATTCCACCATGTGCTGAAATTCAGTGAATGCAGCTTTGTGACGGATTGAATCTAGCCTACGTGGTCTTGACACGGGCAGATGGCCTGCGGTGACAATGTGGTGGACCACGTTGTGTCGGACTGGTAGATTGTAGTTTGGTTCTGCTGTTAAAGAAGGAAATTGCTTGAGCAGAGTACCGTAATCATTGTTGACCAAGAAATGGATCGGTGTCGGTGTGTCGACACGAACCATGGTGGCATTGATTGACAGCTTAGTCGCTGAATCAACCAGCCGTTTGTTCTTGAGGTCAACAAGAAGTCCGAATTTGCAAAGAAAGTCGGCGCCAATGATCGGACGATTCACAGCAGCTATGATAAAAGCATGCGTGAAGGTTCGCTTAAGTCCGAGCTCCACTTGTAGCAATTTTGTGCCGTACGTGTGGATGAGTGTGCCATTGGCGGCCGAAAGGACTAGATCGGGGTTTCGTTTATGAAGTGTATAAATGTTTGAAATTTGCGACTGGAATAACCGATAGGTCAGCGCCAGTGTCGATTAAATAGGTTAATTTGGTTAAGTTGTCGTATATGTGTAGACGAGTTGAGTATTGGTTGTTTGACGTGGCAGTTGAAACGTGGGTGTTTGACGTAGTGGTCAGAACCCGTCTGTCGCTTAGTTTTTTGAATCGGTCTCAACATCCATGCTGGCAGCTGCTTTGGGTTTGCGCCAGTTGCATGGATGGGTGCACTTCTTTGCAGCCTTTCCGAATTCGGAATGATACCAACATAAACCACGCTGGTTGTTGTTGTTATTGCTGGCTGAACGTGAGCGCGATGAGGATCGTCGCCTTTGTGACCTATCTCGACACAAGCCATCCATTCTGGCTTCGAGTCGTGCTAAGCGATCTGCGATCGTGCCGCTATTCGCAGGAATTCGATTGCCTTCACTGCGGTCACGATACGTCTGTACCGTTGATCTCGACTGTCTATTTTGATTTTGCTGTACTTGATGGACTTGGCGATGTTGTTGTTGACCTATGTTTATGATGGCGTACATACGGTCTGCCGTCGCTGCTAGTTCTTCAATCGGAGTTGCCTCGGATTGTGCCACAAGTGCAATTTTGATTAGTTTTGGCATCTTGCGGATCCAGATGGATCGAACTAGTCTCTCGCTGACGAGTTGATTTTTTCCGGCGAGGGCGCGTATGTGCCGCAACGCTTCGGAAGGACGGCGATCGCCAAGGTCTTGTCCAGTTAAGAGTGCTTCCAACTTTTGTTCGTCCGATGGTTCGAGACGAGCCACCAACGCCTGTTTTATGACGTCATAGTGATCTTTTTGTGGTGGTTGTTGGAGCAAATCTGATATTATTGAAAATGTCTCAGGTGAGATTTTCGACAAAATATGGGCGTATTTGGTTTTCTGAGAGGTAATGTTTTGTAGGTCGAACTGGATTTCCGCCAGTTGAAACCAATTGCTCGCTTGCGTTGGCCAGAATGGAGGGAGGTTCAATTTTGCTTGACCTGCGATCTCCATAGTAACGTCTGTATCACCCGTGATATTATCATCAGCCGGGGTTGACGGAGCATTGATTTTGGTTGAGACCGAAGGTTTCGGCTCATTTGAGGTACCGTCTAGTGGCATTATTTACTCTCAGAAAATAAATCACGACTTGAAAATTTAGATATTTTACCGGTATGATTACCGTCTCGTTAAACCAACAATTACCGATCGTTTAGTTAAAAATGAAATAAATGTTAGTTCAACCCACGTTTGATGAGACGCCCCCGCCAACGGGACGAGCGTGTCACTTCGTGACGGAGTTTCTACTCACCAAGCGTGTATTTGCGACGTAACAGGAAAAAAAAAAATGATATGAATTAATTCGGCAAAACGGACAACGAGAATAAAAATGTGAAATGCGATTAGAAAAATAAATTAGTGATCAAATCGAAAACAAGAGAATTTTTACGATCGAGTTGCGCGGAGTGGTGGTGAAAATTTTACAGGATTAAATATAAAAATATGTAATAATAATATAGTAAATCGCTTCTACGTTAACTTGGCAGCCCAGTCGGAAAATGGAAATTAAATATATAAAACAAATTTATTACGTGACTGGTGCTGCTGAAAAATTGCAAAATAAAAATTTTTTTTTTCGTGTAAAAACTTGCGTTTGATAGTTTAATTGTTGTCGTTGCACCACGAGTGTTGGTGTTTTGTCATCCCTCTTGTTTGATTTTTATTTAAAAGTTGTTGTTGTAATCCTCAAATAAAGAATTTCTGCTTACGTTGCGGTGATTGTTGTTTTTGTATAAATTCGGATAAATATCTCTCGTTGCACCGTTTTATTTATATGATTTTAAAATGTTCCGTTTTTTTGTTAGCACCGTTGTGACGTTGAATTACTCTGTTTATATATGTATAAATCGCCGTTTGGTTTTGTATATTTATTCGTACCGTTGAATTTATTTTGGTTGTATGTGTATATTATAATCGCCGTTTGTTTTCATATGTTTAATTGGACCGTTAAATTTTCCTTCTAACTTTGTTGCAAACCAAAATAATTACGCCGTTTATGTAGGCGTGGTTGTCCTTTGTTAATTTGTTGCATAAGATTCACTTTACATAACCCATGTGTACAGTTGTAGTTGTATTTTGTGCGACATGCGTGAAATGAGGAAAGAAATGTGTGTGTTAGGTTATGTTCACTTATGTACAACTTTCGTTGTTATATGAAAATTGGT
This sequence comes from Tipula helvola, assembly GCA_963556165.1. Lineage (NCBI taxonomy): Eukaryota > Metazoa > Arthropoda > Insecta > Diptera > Tipulidae > Tipula > Tipula helvola. The sequence goes on along the minus strand of OY744483.1, from coordinate 222,995,940 downwards.
ACTCACCAATAGGCCGGTGCATCAATTTTGCACCCCGGCCGTTTAAATAATTAGGCTTTGTAACGTAATTCCTGATGATGCCGTCCGCTTTCCGATTTTTCTCGTTTATTGTTGTTGTGAAGAACGCTGTTGTACCGCTTGTGAATTTCGTTGTGAGTTTTGTTCTCGTTTCGCCGGTTAAATATATGTATATAAACGTATGATGTAACGTTTGCTTGATGTACGTTAAATGTCGTAACCTTGTTGTGTATATGACGCGTTCGAATAACTGTCTCAGTTTTCGTAAAACGAGAAAAAATGTATGAACTGATTTGTGTAACCGTAAAAACGGTCGTCGGGGTCACCAATTTATGGCTCCTCGATCCAGGTTATTGGGCTTCGATGGCCATAAATAAATAAAAACTGCACAATTATTCGAGCGACCACACAATTTCGCTATATGTGGTCGGGAAAATTTATTTGATACACAATTTTATCTTACAAATTATACGTGGATTAATATCCACCACCACTGTATTATTACGCGGAAACTAATCGCGAATTTTATATAATTGATTTTATTAATTCAAATTATTCACTTTATAATTTTATTAATTAAATAAATCCACAATTTATTAATTTTTATATGGACGATGCGTCGCGTATGAAAATATGAACGAGAGTGTTTTTCTTGTATAGAAAAATGGCGTGTGTCAAAAATGAAATATTGAAGAGGTAAAAAACTTAGATTCTGTTTCAGCAAAAAATTGTATATTGCGGAATGAATGATTTGTGAATGTCGACAACAGATGGTGTGAGGAATTTCGGTTGCTGTATTAAATTGTCCATGATATTTATTTAATACCAAATAGTGAACTGTACTCAAATATAGGGAAATATATTATTTGCGTTGAGTACAGATGCAAACCATACAACTTATGTAGGTGTCACTATAAACCGAAAAGACTGTTCAAATACAATTATATTTGAAATTTGAAATGCATTACATTTCAAATAAAATATGATAATAATTGTGGCGAATAAACGAATGAAAATGCGCGATTTGAATGAGAGAATCGCTACAGTAGAATGTGCAATTATCTAATTTGGATGTGTCTCTGACTCTGACTTTGTATAATACTCCTATAACACTATAAGGATCAATTGACTATTTCTTCAATTCTTGCTGCGGAAAAGCTACACATTTTACTGTATATGCCAGCTGGACCATTGAACGATAAATTATAGTAATTACAAATTTACAGCTTAAAAAGTTTCACTTCTGTTGCGCGTAGAGGCTACACACATTGTTTTTGTTTAATTTATTTTTAATATTATTGTTAATTTTTAATATTATTTCACCTCTTGCTATACATTTTATTGTAAAAGAGCTATTGCTCAAAATAGAATATGTATGCATGAGGTGGAAATTGTTTGAAAAAACTTAAGAGGTTTTCCTGCCGAATGGAAGCAGCTTCGTTATTTTTTTTTTATTTTTCGTTTGTTCTGTTTACTCTGTTTCCATCTGTGCTTTTCCTTTTAATACTAAATTATTGTTAAAGTACAATAAATAAATAAATATCTCGTAAATAATAAATCGCCAAAAATGTGCCAAATGGGCTCAGTTACCAGTGGTTGTCACGAGGAGGCAGCACTTACACTTGCAAATTGTGACCAGGTTACCCCTTACACACTTTTTTTTTTTTTTTATTCTCTAAAACCATACAAAATTATAAAACCAAATATACAAGTATTGAAAATTATGGCAAGAAAATAAAAATGAAAGAAACCTCTAAAATGAAAATAACACAACTGGTAGGGGTCAAATTAAAATAATAATAAGAATAGCAAGAGAACATAAGAAACAAATTATATAAAATTTACAATCAAATTTTATCCATGACGCAGCTGCTTAATACATGACCAGAACAGCTCACGTGATACGCACCCTACTGGAAAGTTACGGAGCTGGTAGATTAATCTACTGAACTTTGCCTCCTCCCCTCGAATAAACCCCAAACCACCCATCAGCATATGATGAATATAATACGCGTATGAACAGGCAAATTCAAAACGAAACGAAACAGAAAATTTACATTTGGTGTTTTTTGTTTTACTAATTTTGGTGTCGTTTCTTGAGACATGATTTGATCCGGATCAGATCAAACGCCGAGAAATACGGCTATTATAAATAAAAAAAAAACTGTTAACAATTTATATGGAAAGTGCCCTATTCCTGACTTTTTGGATGAAGTTTCTTTCTCCATTCTTGGAAAATATTCCGAAATGGTAGAACTTTAAACTAAAGTTAACAAAACATCAAAATTTGATTTCAATGGTGAACAAATTTTAGCCCTAAATTTAAAATTCGATTTCTCAAAAATTTTCCAAATGGCGTATAGGACACTTTAGTAATTTATTTATTTAGCTTGAAGCTATTTAGTTTTCAATATTTGCTTTACATAATTATAATAAATCTAACAACTTTTACAAATTTGACTAACTACCTCTTAAATATATTTATATTAGGGCAAACTTTAACATCACTTGGAATTTTATTAAATAAATCAATTCCCTTATAAAACAAAGAATCTTTATTTCTTAAATTATAATCAGTTTTATCTTTCACATAAGAAATAAAATTTGTTAAATAACTAGGAACCAAATTGCTTTTAACTCTATAAATAATTCACGATGACGATTTGTTCAGACTTCTTATACTCTACTTTAACTTTGTAGACTGTACAAATTAACTAATATTTGAATTGACAAATGATACTCGATAATATGCATCGATGTACTAACAAATTACAACGTCAATGGCTAAGGAAGAGATATAAGGAATAAAAATTATCTTTTTGTTTGTGTTGCCTTTTTCTGTATGCCTCTGTCATAAAGATCTTGCAAAATTCTAAACTAACTTATATTTGTTGGGGTAAATTAGGACCAAATAATAAATTAATGTTATGGGTTATGGTTGACATAATCATCCAACAGTTAGTTATCTATGTCATTATTATTAATTTGTTGCTTTAAAATTTTTCAATATTACAGTATTTTGTTGCTTTTGTACTTGTGATGATGTGGACTATGAGATAAAATACCCCTATGTATATAAAAAAACTAAATATGTATATATCCTTAATTAATTCAATTTATATTAAATGAAATAAAGAAAGTTTATAGATTTCCTTTCTTGAATGAAAATACATAACACACACACATTATGTCACTATACTTATCGTGCACCAGAAATATACGGGAACAGAACTCGCCATGTGGAATTCACATAGCTAACAATTTTTTTAAAATAGCGACAAAAATAATACGAAATCTTTGTTCTGTTCTGACCTCTGACCATTAATTTAATATTTTTATTGTTGCTCCTATTTTAGAAATGGTTCACTTGATTTAGTTCTTGCTGATAAACCAATATTAGACTATTATCGTGCTATTGATCGGGGATGTAATTTACGATGTATTGGCGAAATTTATATGGAAGATTCGTATGCGATTGGAATGAGTAAAGGGTGAGTATGAATATTTTATAGATATCTGTATGTATGTATATAAGAGATACAAACTCTTATTACAGTTGTTTTCTTATTTTTCAACAAATTTACATTTTTCTATGAAATAGTTTTCCATTGAAAGATTCAATTTCATCATTGATTGCAAAATATTCAAGTAATGGCTATTTAGATATACTCACAGAAAAATGGTATGGTACATTACCATGCTTTAAATTGGATATAGAAATTGTGCAACCGAGGCCGCTGGGGGTTGCTGCTGTGGCTGGTGTTTTTTTATTACTAGGCGCCGGTATGGTGCTCGGAATTTTAATTTTAATATTCGAACATTTATTTTTTAAATACACACTGCCGCTGTTGCGGCTTAAGCCAAAAGGGACGGTTTGGAGGTCACGGAACATCATGTTTTTTAGTCAAAAGTTGTATAGATTTATAAATTGTGTCGAGCTGGTATCGCCACATCATGCTGCCCGTGAACTCGTGGATACTTTGCGACAAGGGCAAATAGCAAGTTTATTCCAGAAATCCATAAAAAGGGTTGGTATTAGTTTTCTAGAGATTAAATTTTGATTTTTCCGAAAATGATACGTGGTTAAGTGAATTGATTTGTTCCAGAAGGAGGATGAACAGCGCCGACGAAGGAGGAGTAAAGCCCAATTCTTCGAAATGATACAAGAGATACGGAGGTAAAAATATTTTGTTAAAAATTATACAAAACGATTTATGTTTTATTTACTTCTACCAGGGTACAGCAAGTGGAGAGGGAGACTCCTTTGCAAACTGTTGCCGAAATTGATGTAACCGATCCAACATCACCAATCGGAGGAATACATCAATCACATTTAATAGCTCCATCACAACAACCACAGCCAAAATTAAGTCCTAAGCCCAAATTGTTCACACTAAAACGTGACACACGGTCACGGTCAAATTCATCCGGTTTAAATGTACGCCGTTTTAGCACCGATAGTATATTCGGCGAACATTTAGACACAATTGGACGTCGCCTCAGCCGTGACGTATCTTATTCACCGGAAGACTTAGGCCGACAATTTCAAACATTCGGCAAACAAAGTTCAACGAATCGTAGCGATGAAAATATCGTTGATCATTACGCGGTACCAAATAAATTTGATACCTTCCCATCGAAAACAAATTCAAGGGAATTACTCACGATCGATAATTTAAGACCAATGTCAATATTGAAATCACCTCGGCGCTCGCCGTGTCGATCACCAATCCCACCACGAATCGACGAAGTAGAATCACCAGTTCGCGAAAAAGCACCAACGCCAGTACCATCAGGCGATAATTCGCCTGATAAATTGCCGAAACCTAAAATACCACCGCGAAAACGATCCGCAATACCAACTTTTCCGATCGATGGAAATAAAATAGCTTTACAAAATAAATTACACGAAGAGCTAAAAGAGAAATATGGTCATGGGAAACGGAACAGTTCTTATGACAACGACAACTAGTTGAACGTAAAAGATAATGCCACGGTTTTTTGGAATTTATTTAGCCAACCTGACACAATCGAACAAGGAGAATTTATTTGAGAGAATTTTCTATGCGGGAAACAACTTTTTTTTTTGCTCAATTTTTGCTTATCGATTGGAATACATCGATATCGTTTCGATTTTTAGTAAACCGATAATATTTGAGGTAAGTGCACACAATACATTTTTTAGTGATTAAAAAACATTAAATTTACCACCAAAAACCATTTTTATTGAATTTCAGATACAAAATGAAAAACATTTTCTTTAATTTGTAAACAATTTTTTAAGCAAATAAAAAATCTTTTCTGCTCTAACATAGATAACCGAAAAAAAACTTTAAGAAAAATGTTAAATTTAGAAAAAGTAAAATTAAAATTGAAAAAAAAATTAAAAAAACAAAACACACAAATTGATGGTTAACATTAGATGTAAAAATAACAAAAACAAGCAAAAACATAAAAAATTTAATAAAAAAGAACATTAATTAAAAAATTTTAATTCTTACATACAAATAAATAAATTAATTATATAGAATTAATTTTAGTTTTTTTACGTTTTTTATGGCTTTATAATAATTATAATTAATACATGTATAATTCAATTGTTTTGGTTCATATTGTACACATAAACATCTCTGTGATTTTATGGAGAAGGAAATATTAACGATTTTCATAAATTATTAATTAAATAATTCAGTAATTTTTGAAATAATAAAAAATTAAGACATTTATAAAAAACGCTCCGGAATTGAAGATCAATGCAACAACAAGCAATTGCTTATTACTTAGATAAGGCTTAAATAGTTTTCGCGTTAATAAGGATACCCGTTATTAGTTTGTTTGGCTAATTTGAAATTATTTTTCGTCTTTTGAATATTTATTTTCTAATCCAGACATTAACGATTAAGATCTATCTTCCTCTGCATGCCTTGTCAAATTTAGCCTCAATAATTTAAATTTTCATTCTTTAAATAACATTTTTGTTGCTACCAGAATTTGAGTCAACAAATTATATACAAATAAAATATTTACCTTTTTTTTTTAATTTCAGGAGTGTATTGAAATATTCAAAATTTCGTCGTAGTTTGCTAATTCGATAGATTGCGATAATAAATTTTAAAGCCAAAAAATAAATTGAATATTTGGCAACAAATTGAAAATTTTCCAATGAATTTAACGGATTTGGTGCCAGGTCCTACAATAAATTTAGAATTGGTGAACTTATCAAATTCCAATGCAGTGCTTAGAATTTAATACTTTGAGGTAAAATCAAAACAATCTTAAATTAAATAAGTTTATTTTTTTCAATGTTCCCAGTTTCTGAAACTGAAATTTGTGAATTCCCATTTAAAATTAGCAAACCCTTTGTTTTCAATTTGTTCTTCCAGAATTTGATAAATTTTTACAATTCATTTCATTTACCTAAAAAGCTTTGCCGCTTGCTAGTTTTAGGTTGAACCTGAAGTTTAAAGAATTTCCGTCGAATTGCGAGTACAGAGGTATGTATATGTTTTGAGAATTGAAAGCCTTTTTTTATAATATAACTAGCAGCAATTAGAAGAGCGGGCTCTTCGAATTGTTCTAGGCAACCACAAGATGCTAAATCGTCAGCAAATGACTTATGCGCCTACCAAAGTGTGGCTACTTCTCAAAGATCACTGTACTATTCCTTTCGGACGTAACTGCATCATTAAGGAACAAATATTACACGCATGACTCTTCTTTCGAATTTTATCGACATTCTTTAGTAAACATCCCTCAGTCTAATCTCATCCCTTATATGACAACGGGCCTCACCAAACTCCTTTATAAATTCAGCTAAAACGGAAGCTGAAAATTGTACCAGCGTACACTAAAAATTGTACTTTGTCATGCAGTCCAATAATGCAGATGTGATGACCTGCATAGGCGAGAACCTGATTGAACTGCCGGAAAGCGGGATCGGGGTATTTGCCTGCAAATCGACAAAATCTTGTTTTTTAAAATTTTGTTTTCCGAAATAATTATTTTCATTATTTTATAGTGAAATAATAAATATTTAGTGAAATAGTTTTTCTGGGATCGATATAAAATATTGCATTTCAAAATGTTGCATTAACAAAATGCTTTTTTTATTAATCTTGCAACTACAAAATGTTGCAATTACAAATGTTGTAACTGCAAAATCTTGCAATTACATAATCTTCCATAACAAAATAGTGCAATTATTATTTTTAGTGCACGCAATGCGACATGTTTGCTGATCCCTCCAGCTCCTACGTTCCCCGAAGTTCAAATCAAAAGCTCAGAAGGCTCAGCGAGGGGACTGCAGCGGCCTCCCGCGTGGCCGTGAGAGTTACCGAAGCAGTTAGCCCCTATACAATTCTAAGTTAAATTAGGGGTTGGCCACGTATCACTAATAAATCATTAATAGATTCTATATAATCCGCTCCTACGTGCGGCACGCAGTCCGATATGTTCGCTGATCCCGGCTCCTACGTCCCCCGAAGTTTAAATCTATAGCCCCCCGGAGGGCTAAGCGGGGAGGGGAGCGCAACGGCCTCCTGCTTGCCCGTGAGAGTTACCGAAGCCGTTAACCTCTACAATTCTAAGTTAAATTAGTCGATGTCATTTTATTTTAATGTAAAATCTATTAAAACATTATTAACATAAATAAACAGTATTTTGGAAACAAGATTTTGAGAAACAAGATTTTCTCCAAAAACATTTCAGAAACAGTCTTTTGAAAAATAGTGATACGTGGCCAACCCCGGTAAAGGTTGTGCTTTTATGTGTTTATCTTTTATGGAAAATATATTCCAACATTAGATTAAAGAGTATTGGCGACAGTTGACGAAGTATCTCCTTGTCAACATTTGGTATGTACATGTATATTGCAACATAATATGTTATGTTAATATTATGTATATAGTAATATTTAGAAAGCATCTTTCACTGTGAAACCACATGACCAAGTCAAAGAACGAAATACTGCTTAGTCACCAATAATTTCCTCCGCTAGTGGAGTGATTTATCCCAATACTATGTAAGAAAATAACTTGTATGCTGAGCAAAGAAAAGCTACACTGCGAAGTTTCCGCACTTCGATAATTTTCAAAAGTGTGCTTCGTTGGCAAATAAGATTAGGAGAGTCATGAATGTCGAAATTATGGATTCAGACAATTTGACAAACAAAAATAGATTATAAACTTTTATTGATTCTATAACTGAACAACTGAACTGAACACCATCTTAAATCTGTTCCTGAGCATTGTCCGCAGAAAAATCCTCTATTGCAAGATAAAAAGCAATTTGTCAGACAAAAATGTAATGAAAACATGCATTGAAGTGGAGCTACAGCTAGCCTAGAGAAAGAGAGAGGAAATATTGATAAATAAACAGGATTAAATAGGATAAAGTTATTTCATCCTTGATAAAGGAACTTGGCACTACTACTGCATGTCAATTGACATCGAAATGTAAATGCCATCAAGTTTATTGTAACATTTGAATGTTTTTTATTCACTGTGCTTGTATAGTTTTGTGCCATTACTGTGAGTTTTAAGGTACGTAGGAGGTTTCTTTCATCGGTACAGTTTTTCATTAATTAATTATTTATCTTAAATTCAACAAAAAAAAGTCGTATAGTTAACTTTGAGTTGCTACCAATTAAAAAAAAAAATCTGAAACACTGTTTTCATCATTCGAAGGTGACAAGCTATCATAAAAGTTCAATTTTATAAAGTTGTAGTGGTCACACTAAAAACGTCATGTTATGTTTGTAAATTTACGTAGGCATAGGCACACCAAACTACTACATAATTTACAAAACTATAAAATAAATAAAGTTTTATCGTACACAGTTTAAAAATAAACCATTGTTTGTAATTTTTATTTTGAAAAACTTTTATCCATAAATTTAAAACTTTATTTAAATAGACTTGTACTCTACCACAAGAATAAAATTGATTTCATTTCCGTCTAGCTAAATTTATTTACATAAATATTTTTTTTTACAACAAATGAAGTTTGTTTTTAAAACTAAATCAATACTTTAATAAAATCTAATTACCGTAACTTATATTTTTTAAAAAACATAATATATAAATACATTTATTTTAAATAAAACTTAACTGCTATAAGAAATTATATTTATAAAACTATAAAATAAAAATATTTATATATTTAAAAAAAATATTTAAAAATCGTTAACAATTTTCAGAAAAAATAAATAAATTTATATATATTATATATGTGCCTTTTCATAAATCTATATTTATTTCTATTATTTAATTCGTGTTAACATATTTTTTTCCATAAATTATTTAAAAAATGTTTTTAACATAACGACACTGGTGCATATAAAAATCTATGAAAAAATAAATGTGTTTTATAATAATATATTATATTTAAAAAAAACTGGTTTCTTTTAATTAATTAAAAATTAATTAAGAACATTTACTAAATTTAATGATCTGATTCTGTTTATTTTATATTATTTTATTAAATTGGCAATTTTATTTATTTAAAATTTTCAAAGAATTTTAGTACACAAACGCTCCATATGGTAATGAAATCGTGAAATTACATAAATTACCTTACACACAACGATAATTAATTTCTAAAATTGATAATATATTCTTCTTCCGGCAAAAAAAAAATTATTTAATTAATCATTGTAAATAAAAATAAACATAATAATTTTAATTTTATTTCAATTTGGTGATAGAAGCGAAAACGTTCAAAACAAATAAAAAATATTTTTAAAAATTTTAATAAATAATAAAAAAAAAAATTGTATACTTATATCGAAAAATTTAAATATAAAAAAAATTGTTTAATAAAATTATTAATAAACAGATGAAAATCGTTTTAAAAAAATATACCTATATTTACTATAAATAAATAAATATTATGTATATCCTTTTTACTAGCAAAAAATTTATAAACAAAAATATATTTTAATAAAATAAAAATAATAAATTGAAGGCCAAAAGAATCGTGATCGCGTCCATATTGTTTTCAGTAATATAATTACGCACAATTTATACACATTCATACATACATCTACGTTTTTTGTAACTTTTATATTTGGTTTTATTACTGGGTTTTCAGTTTTCAAGAAACAACCTTTTTGAATCATTTTCCAGTTTAAGTAAAAGTCAATATTTTAAATTTATGATTTTCATTGTTAGTAGTTGTAACTGCTCTAAATCTTAAATTATTTATTTTGTTTCAAATGAGCCAAATCAAAAGAGTTATAATACAATCGATTAAAGGATCGATGATCTTGATGTTTTAGTTCTCACAAATTTACTTGTTTCGTGGAATTTTCAATATTTTATTGTAACTAGCTTGGTGTACTTTATTCCCATAGTAAAAATAGTAGATTGTTCTACAAGTAAAGAAAAGTGATAGTTTTCCAGCGAGTGTAATTGTTTAATTCACTAGCGAGCGCTAGTGAGCGAGTGGATTAACAATTTAACGAGCATGGAAAACCACTTTTCTTACGTGTCGGACATGCTATTTTTTCGTGTATATGACGACAAACCAGGTAAAAATAGAAAACGTAGATCCAGTTTGGATCAAAGTATTATGCATAGCGTGTATATAACAATCGCAGTAAGCAAATAAAATAAATCAAAAATCCAAAAATCATTTGGAAAAAAAGCGTTTCTATGAAGAAAAGTGTTTATAGTGAAGAAATGTGTTGCTAAGGAGAAAAGTAGCAGTTTTCTTTACTGTTTTCGGCCAAGAAATGACGCTCTCTGCCATTAAGTACACGAAAAAAAATATTTTTTTAATATTTGATTTGTGTAGAACTTAAGATTTAAACCAAAAAAAACAAAAACAGGAACTTCAGATTTAACTTAAATATTACAAAACAAAAAAAAAACAATTCTTTTGGAAGCTTTAGAGGAAGAAAGAACCAACAAGTTCTATCGGTTGAAGACAGTAAATACCCGAGTAATTGAAAATGAAATAATGTGTTGTTTTACCCTTTTTGTTTTTCAAAATCGCTGAAGTATAATTAATTTGACCAAAACGACATTCTATTCTAGAACAGGTCCGTCCTATTGAAAGCGGGACGTTTGGCAAGTCTAATAGATTGAATAAAATAAAATCGCAATCATATCCCATTAACATGAAAGAGGCGCCTCTATCGAGTATTCCTTTATAAGGAATATCATTAACGACAACATCCAAATACGGATCATAACATTTATGGGCCCAATAATTACGAGCACGATCTTCGGATGATTTGAATATGCCCTGCCTATGTCGGTCACTACATTTATGCTGTAAAAATATATTTCTGAAAGTGATTCGGAAGTATTACGATAAAAAGTCAAATCTGGATAGCAATTCCGACTGCATTTAGGCAATAAAGGTGTGTATAAAACATTATTAATTACGTGCTTATCACTAACAATGTAATAAAAAGAATTATTTTGTTATAATTTGTATAATATTATTTTAGGGTCGTTATTTGAATATACAGGGCTGCTGAAAAAAACTGCGATAAAGTAAAACGATGTATTATTTTCATTTGTGGTTGAATTTTATTGATGAAAAGACGAAATGGTAGTAAACACATTAAAATTTTAGAATAAATTCACTTTTGTTCGATATGGCCTTCTTTTGCCTTAACTATGGTCGGAAAAGGCATTGCACGCTGCACGAAAGTAACTGTGCACTTCCTTTGCGTCTGGAAATGCTGTCAGTATCTTGTTACGAGGGCACAAAGATTTATGCACATTGAAATGGCTTAGCCCTCGAAAAATTTGAACTTGTGGCTTTCCAGGCAAATATAGCGCAATGACACTATTGCGTTTGAATTCCATGTTAGGAAGTTATTGTTTTCTTTTTAAATTAGACGCAAATGGATGCAACACACTAATAAACAATATAATGAAATATCATGTCATTAGTATAATTTTGAGCGCTCTGTCATTATTGCTATGACAGATGTAGCGGTGTGAATTTACTTGCAATTTTTTCAGCAGCGCTGTATACAGTCGAACTCCAATTTACAAAACAAATTCAGTTGAAAGAACCCATCGTTTAGCGAAATTGTCTTACATTGAAACCAGTGGCGTAACTACAAATTTCGAGGCCCCGCAAAATGTTGCTTGAGCCCCTAAAATATTTCTTGTACCTAGGAACAAGTAAAGCTTTCATGTCAGCACAAAAATTTGCTTTACGTAGTTTTTAATTAAAAACTTATTTCTTTGTAAAAATATCTGATTTCGAGAGTAGGATTTAAGAAAATGGACTAAACAAGCTCAACTTGTATTTTTTACAAGTTTATATTTCCTATGAATTTTAAAGGTGTCAAAATAATTAACAACATCTAAGTTCCAAAAACCGAATTTTCAAACGCCTGAGGACCCTGCAGGCTGTTAGTGTCCGAAAAAAATTCCAACGATGCAGTGGCAGATAGTTTCTATACCGGTAGAAACCTTTTCCATTTACCACAAATTTGTATCGGTAACTTAAAATGAATCAAAGTTTTGCTCAAATTCGTTATTGAATAGAGAAATACACAATTTTACCCCACAAATCAATTAGTATTTTACTATATACTCAAAACTAAGACGAAACAAAATGTGATTCATTTCCAAGGCCTCGCATAAAACGAAATATCTTGCAATCAACTCATTGCCGCCCCGATGGCACAGTTGTTAGCATGCTTGCTTTAAGCTCCGGGGTCCAGAGGTGGTCCCGGGTTCGATTCCTGGCTGGCGATGAAAAAATCACGGCTGGTTATTGTAAGGATCAATGAATTAATTATCCGTTGAAAAAATGATTACGAAACTTCACAATGAAGCGGCCAAATCCCTCTATGGAATGTAGCACCAGCGAAAAAACTCAAATGCTATGACGATTTCTAAATACATAGATAAAACATCACAAACTGCGGATATAATTATTGGAAAATATTAATAAGTTCGAAATAATCGCAAATATCGAATTATCCAAAATTATATAAAACCGCAGGAAATTGTATACCGAAAAGATTTGTAGAAATTTAGAATAAACAGCGGAATAATCTCGATTACCTCAGAAAATATTATATGAATCTCGATTGATCTCGAACAATTTCAATAACCCTGAAAAATCTGGATATTAATATTATTCATTCGGAAAACCTGTAACAAAAATCTAGAAAATTCACGAATTATTTCGAAAAACTTCGAAAATTCGTAGAATTATAGAATTATTTGTGAAGTACCTAAGTTAATGTTATAATACTACTAAGCAAGTTAATGCTAAGCCATACAAAGGTTAGGTTAGGTTTGGGTGGCGGTCCACCAGGACCAGGCATAGACACAAAAAGGTCCGTAGCCATACCACAAATTAAAAAATTTTCCTCCAACTCATTGAAACCACTTTGAGCTTGCTATGAAGCGCTGGATACTCCTGACGTCCTTCTCGCTGAGCTCCGCCAGGTCGTTGAATAGGTGTGCCCCTAGAAAATTCAGTCTGTTTCGTGCCAGACGAGGACAGGTGCAAAGAAGATGAAGTACTGTCTCTTCCTCCTCTTCGTCTTCGCAACTACGACAGTAGTCATGTGAGAAGAAACCAAGTCTACTTGCATGTCTGCCTATGAGACAGTGCCCCGTAATCACTCCAACAACCACACTGATCTGACTCCGCTGAAGTGAGATCAGCTGTTTGGATCTCGCCAAGTTCAACTTTGGCCAGATTTGCCGAGTTATTACGCATGAGGTACTATTTGACCATCTGTCATTCGTCAACTTACTGGCTTCCTCCTGAAGCAGCAGTTTACATACCGCAAGAGGAATTTCAATATCCTTTTTGCTGTTTGAAATGTGGTCCGTTGTACCACGTCGAGCCAGTTCATCGGCTTTCATGTTCCCCGTACTAACGAAATGTCCTGGCACCCATATGATATGGATGTTGAACTGATCTGTCATCTCGTTAAGAGATGAGAGACAGCTCTGGACTACTTTCGACGTGAGAAGGTGTGATTGAAGCGCTTTAATGGCTGCCTGACTGTCCGTATATATGCGAATATCACTAGTCGATATTACATTATACCTCAACCAGTCCGCAACTTCCTTTATCGCAGTTACCTCAGCTTGAAAAATGCTGCAGTAGTCAGGGAGACGAAAGGAGAGGTTTAACATGAGTTCCTCGCAGAACACCCCAGCCCCTACTCCTCTATCCCGTTTTGAACCATCAGTGAAGAAGTTCAAAACTCCTGGTTCCAAAACTGTATCCATCATCCAGTCCTCTCTAGATGGTATAATAGTCCGGAACTTTCTATCAAAAGATAGTGACGGGACAGTATAGTCGGTGGTCTTGGGAAGCCCTTTGTTACAAAGTATAGATGAGTGCCCTGTGTTATTACAGGTCCACATTAAGGTGGATTTCAGTCGTATGGCAGTGCTAGCTGCCCACTGTTTTCCCATGATATCTAGAGGAGTTAGAAATAGCAGAGTCTCCAGTGCCTGAGTGGATGTGCTCCTCATTGCACCACTGATCCACAAAGAGATTGTTCTCTGAACTTTTGTCAACAACTTTAGGTTGACAGTTTTGTCCAGAGCAGGCCACCAAACTGTTACCCCATACAGAAGAATGGGTCTAACTACTGCTGTGTATAGCCAAAGGACCATGTGGGGATCCAGCCCCCAACCTTTCCCAATTGCATTTTTGCAGGAGTATAGCGCTACCGTAGCTTTCTTTACCCTTTCCGTAATATTCGGTTTCCAGTTTAATTTACTGTCTAAGACGAGACCCAAGAACTTTGCTTCACCTGTAAAAGCCAAGTTGAAACCATTTAAAGTAGGAGGATCGACATGAGGAATTTTATATTTCCTAGAGAAGAGAACCAATTCGGTTTTCTGTGGGTTCACACTTAGCCCACAACCATTGGTCCATAATGAAAGAATGCCCAGAGCATTTTGAATAAGCTCGCTAAGTGTCCCGGGATATTTTCCCCGAACGCCAATAGCGACATCATCCGCATAGGCAACCACCTTGAAGCCAGTATCCTCCAGCCTCAGCAACAGATCATTTATGACCAAGTTCCAGAGAAGGGGGGACAGTACGCCACCCTGCGGCGTGCCTCTGCTTGCAAATCTTCTGGCGGAGGATTTCCCCAGACTGGCATTTATGATTCTGCCTCTTAGCATCTGATCTATCCAGTCCTTAAGAGAATCCTCCACTCCTAGATTCGAAAGTGCCCGAGTTATAGCCCCTGTTAGCACGTTGTTAAAGGCTCCCTCAATGTCCAAAAAGGTTACCATCGCGTAGTCTCCATATTCGAAAGATTTTTCAATGAAATATGTGAGAGAATGAAGAGCAGTTTCTACAGATCTCCCCTTGCAATAGGCATGTTGAGATTTGGACAGCTTTTCCGGCACAATCGTGCCTCTAATATGAGCTTCTATTTGTCTTTCCAGTATTTTAAACAGGAAAGAAGACAAGCTGATTGGTCTAAGGTCTTTGGGACTGCAATGTGAGCGTTTTCCCGCCTTAGGTATGAAGACAACCTTCACTTCCGTCCATTTACTGGGAATGTGACATAGTTCTAGGCTGGCTCTAAAAATTACCTCTAACCAGGGAATGGTTAGATCCGTAGTTTTTTGTATATCCGCAGGGATAATACCATCAGGCCCTGGTGACTTGTATGGTTTAAAACTGCTTATAGCCCACAGAATCTTTCTTCTGCTAATAATTTGACCTACGAGGCTGCTTGCCCTTTTACCTACTGATAAAGTAGGTGCAGATTCGGAACAACCAGGAAAGTGAGTCTCCAATAGTAGTTCCAGCGATTCCATACTATTTGTGGTCCATGCTCCATCCGGCCTTTGAAGGAAGCTTGGGATGGATGGACTAGTAGATAGTACTTTGCGAAGCCTGGACATCTCTGAAGACTCCTGAATTTTACCACAGTATAGTCTCCAAGATCTGTTCTTTGCGCTTCTTAGCTGATATTTGTAAATTTTGAGGACTTCCTTATAGGAGTCCCAGTCTACAGCGGCTTTTGTTTTCCTTGCTGTTTTGAAGAGTCTCTTGCACCGTTGACGTATTTGTTGAATCTCCTTTGACCACCAAGGTGGCCGAGATTTGCCCCTAGGCCTGCTAAGAGGGCAAGAGCCTAAAACCGCTTCATTAAAAGCGCTGGACAGTTCGTCCACTAATCCATCGAGTTCTACCGTAGTTTTTGGAGGTTCAGGCACCTGCACGGGTAGTGAATTCCCCAGAATAGTTCTGAAAATATCCCAGTCGGTTTTCCTCCTGTTCCTGTAGAGAGGGCTGTTCGGAAAGACCAAGCTCATTTCAAATTGAAGATAACAGTGATCAGAAAAAGAGTGGTCTTCCGAAACTTTCCAATTTAATAGTTTGGTCGTCAAAAAGTTTGAGACAAGTGTAATATCCAAAATGCAAAATTTGAATGATTTAGTCGTGTTTTGTAACAAGGGTCTGCTCGAATACTGTGGTTATTATTTTCTCGTTGTAGTTTTTGGCATTTTAAAGTTCTACGTTCTTTTCGCTGCCAGAATATTTTTTTGTTTCCCGTTCATAGTAGGTGTGCATGATAAACTAATTTAATAGGTATGATTGACAGCTGTTTCAAATTCGTCTTTTCTTGCGCATATCGTCATTCGGTGCGATAAAATCACAAGGCTTCGTTGTTTTCACAAAAACTATCACCGCAAAACAATTCGATTTGTTTTGTTTGCTATGAACTAGTGATTATAAAAAAAAGTATAGCAAGAAAAAAGCACCGAATGACAGAATTTTTTTAGTGAAAGAGATAGCAATACATGCGCTTGATCATACCTACTTTAATTGGTTTATCATGGTAGGTGTGTTACTGTGTTTTAGTATTCGTTTCTGCTCTTGATCGCAATAGTAACTATTCCAATTTAGTTAAATTAAAATCAACTATTGTCAAATTTTTGAATTGAATCAGGTAGATATAAATCATTGCTATATTCAACATAAAAAATACACACAAAATATTAGTTAGATTGACTGTTAAACTCTTGTTCTGGATAAACTCTCCAATTGGAGAGAATATACAGAACTATAGGATATTACAAAAAAACTAAAAAAAATGTCGAGTAGAATTTTTTTGTTAAATGTAGAACATATTTAGATCTACCATCTACATTATATCTGTGGCAATATGATATAAGGGAATAACTCGAGTTATACCCTTTTGCGTATTATTTCAAATTCGAAATCTCCATATTCGAATTCATATCATAACAATTTTTTGTAATAATCCAGCAACTACAAACAACCGTAATAATCATTTAAAAAAGCAAGAATTCAAAAAACTCATACGATTTTGAGTAACTCTTAATTTTAAAAACGTTTTCCTGAAAATGTGAATTTTAGAGTTATTCCCTTATGTCATATTGCCACAGATATATATTCAAAAAATTGACAAAATTTTATTTCAAATTAACTAAATTCGAATAATTGCTGTCGCAATCTAGAACAGACCTGAATACTAAAATGAGCCTAGTGTCAATGTGAATTTAATAATTTAGTTTTCGATAGGTAAATTGGCTATTTAAATTTGATTTACCCTATTTTGATTAATAAAAAATTATGAATATCATCATGATTTAATGTTAGTATATTTAATAGTTTGTTGAAAGAGCAATCATTCAAGACGGTTAATTTATTTTATTTATTTATCCATTAGCCAATGCTGTTTAAACCATAATGTTTTTGTACAACATGAATATATATCGCATCATCCAAACAATAAAACGATAACTCAAAAACATCGTTTCAGAAGAAGGCTTTGAAGTTTAAAATTATGAAGGAATCTCATGTAAAAACTTTTCATTGAAGTTGAATAACTTGTGAAGGAGGACCTGAAAGAAAACACTGGTTATACAGGACGATAGAGCACCTTGCACAGATTTTAAAAATGCAATCATGCAATAAACGTATAACTAGCACTTATCGTTTTATTGTTTGGATGATGCGATATGCAATAATCAAAGTAAAGAATAACACACAAAATTTACAATTAACATTTAGAATATAACAAAGAAATAATATACAAACATAATATATATATACAAAATATAAACATATATACATTATATACATAATATTTACACCCCAATCAATCAAAAATTTTGATTATCTTTTACCAATTTTAATATTAATCATTTAAAAATATTTCTTAAAAACCAATATTTTTTAGTTCAAGTGGTAGGCTGTTCCAAATGACAATCATGTTCACCAAACAGGAGTTATTGCAAACCTTTGCCCTATTGATAGGCAAGTTGACATTTCTTATTCGCAACGATGTAGAAAAATCTAACTTCTCTTGTAAATACATACAATGGTATACCCGATTTAATAATACGGAAAATAAAAACCGCAGTTCTATAACAATAAAATTCAAACAAGTCACATCCAATAATAGAAACCTTAAATTCGGAAAATGGCCAAACTTCCTAAGGTCATAAATATATCGGATGCAGTTATTAAACGTAACCACAAGTAAACGCCTTGACATACTATCACAGTTATTAAATATTACATCACAATAGGTGAAAATTGGGATAATCAGACTTTTAACAATATATATGCGTAAATTCACTGGACAAAACTTTTTTATTAGCCTAAGCGAGTATAAACTATATTAACACGCTGGCATAGGGATTTTATATGATCAATCCAAGTGATTTTCGGTTAAATATTAGTCCTAAGTTATTAACTGTAGGCACAAATGAGATAATATCATTGTCTAAATAAATCAGAGGTGCAATATTATGAGAATTGTTTCTAGAAAGCAATAATGCTTTACTTTTAGTGGGATTAATAGCAAGTGAATTATTCTTGGCCCATAAGGAAACATTTTTAAGATCAGCATTAAGTGGCATGACAATCTCACCCGACTCTGGAAAGTTGCCACCAATACACAATTGCAAATCATCAGCATGCAGATGAAATCGACAATTCCGAATATGCCAAAGCAGATATTTAATATCGATGGAGAAAAGCAAAGGCCCCAATATAGAACCCTGAGGCACCCCAGCTATATGCTAAGACCAGGCTTGTATCCTGATTGGAATTTGCTTAGAAAATCAAACCGGATATGTTCTCTAAATCAAACCGGATATGCTCTCGCTTAATGTTCTCTAGTACATTTGATAAGGTCGGTAAAATACTTATCGGACGATAAAGAATATCATCATTATCAGAAACCACATCTTGTTTAGGTAGAGGAATGATAGAAGACAAAAGAAACAACTTATACAAAACTCTCACGTTCAATCGCTTTACAATCAGGAACAATAGTATAGGAAATTTGATCCCTGACTCGACAGAATTTATAGCATGCAAAAACAAAGTCGTGATTAGAAATAGCAGGAACAGCATGTTGCCCAAAAGAAACAATATTGTGGGTTGGCGTAGCCCTAAAAAAGGATGACTCTTAGTTTTATTTTGGAATTCCTTCACTAGAACACCAGTTGGCCAAGAAGTTGGATCCATCAATTTATTAAACATAGTAACGGAAATTTTTATTTTAAATGATGAGTAATCCTTCTTGAAATTATCACTTAATTTTGGAGTAAAACGATGAACAAATACTTCAGACAAATTGAAATTGTCTAGCATATATTGGCTGATATTTGCTTCAGTAATATCCGGGTGAAGTCTGGAGACAAAAATCAGTTTTCGAGGTTCCACAGCACGTAAGATACCACCACTACCAGTGCCAATAATATAGTTGTTCACAACAGATTTTGAAAATGAAGATGTAGACTGCTGTGCTGGAGTATATATTATGGTATATACATATATAAATTATATTATGTACACCGTTTATGATAAATTTAATGATAAGAACCAAAAAGTTAATTTATAAGTACAATTGAAGATTGCTAATGCTAATGTATGTATATAACACAATATAATACACACACAACTAACAAAAACTCAAACCAAACTATTTAAAAATTATTTTAAGCTCCAACCAGTCTTATGGTATATTTATGTACATATATTAATTTTTATATTATTTATATTAATTAAAATTTAATTCATTGGAAAAAAAACATTTTTTTTCCACATCAAAAACATAAAACCCACCCCCCCCAATCTTATCATGCGATAATAATTACCGTGAATCTTTATAAACTCCCTTAAGGTCTGAAATTTATAATTTTTCTTGTCGAGCAATAACCACAACATTTTATCAAGTTAATTCGTAGGTTGACACATGACATTGAGCTAATAAGTATGTTAGCTATAGCCTGTGGTGCTACTTATAGTCATAGAATGGTCGTAGCATTAATGGGAAAAATCAAAATAACTGTGACGGAAAAAGTATATAAACTCGATTTTACGGCGGATCACTAAATTAAATACACTAGCTTAGATTTTTGTTTAGATAATTAATTTTTAAATTGTATAATATCTAAATTATATAAATTTGTGTTTAAATCCAAACGAACCTTAATTCTTTCCTTTCTATTAAATTTTGCCGTTCCTGTCCGCAGAGATGTGCGTTTTATGTCAAAAACTGTAACAAGAAAGTTATTACCACTCCAAAAAATGAAACGAATTCGGCTTGCTTTGTTGTTTCTAGTTTAAAGAACGACCGAGAGACATAAAAAAGACCCAGAATTGATATTGAAAATTGTAGATTAAAATTTGTTATTAATTTTTACCTTCTCTATTAAGTTTGAATTCAGTTCGAATCCCGATAGGGGAGGAGAGCAAACTGAATTGTTCAACTTCTAACTACAAACAGTGGTGGCGATAAATATGTCTATTACCCGTTTTGGAGTGCAGAATTCATCGGCCGATACACTGGGATGAGGTTATTCAATATGCAGGTGGAAAATTGGTTACTACGTATAAGGTAGGACGTTACGTTTTTCATATTTCCCGCCGTTCAATGTTTTTATATTTAATAGAGTAGTATAATAACCTCTTTATTTCACACAGTAGATGTCACGAATGTGCTTCTCTCTTTCGCTGTTTCTCGGAAAGAAGAGAACTAAAGATATGATGTTTACGAAGCAATAAAGAATCAGAAAATATCTGAATGTTTCTGATGAATTGCGACTAATGATGGACGAAGTTTAATAGAACAAACCATTACCCTCGACTTAAAATGTTTTTATAGAAATATTTATATTTGTGAAAGCGGTCTCTCTATATCTCGATTTTTTAAGAAACCGTCGTTTATAAAGTCGTTTAAAAGAGCGTATACGTTCTGCCTAACGATAACAACCGGGGTTGAAATATCGAATTAGTAATTACATATTAAAAGCTAAAACCTTCCTAGTAAGTGATTTCATTGTGATACATTTTTGAATAAAATGCGTAAAATTGTGAGAGCTTACCAAAAATATCACTAATTCTAAATTAGTGCATACCAATTCTTTCTTTTTCTCGATAATGAAGCAGCCAAATTTAATCACTTCGAGACATTTTTTTTATGAAAAATCCTAGTCCCATCCCCATGATGAAGAAATGCGAGAACTTCGGACAACATTTGGTTCTTACAATTAAAAAGTTATGTCTGCCTGCAAAAATGTTTATTGTTTGGCTAGTTAGCCTGTAATTTGTATCTTCGATTAAATTCATTTAAAAGCTTTTACTGTAAAAAAAAATGTCAAACCTGTATATGTAATCATAAATTAAAATGCATGTTTTAAAGCCAGCAACTTATATAAAAAGTTAGAGTAATACGCCTCTTTTTAGCTTTATAACATACATATATCGTCGCTTCCAATTAAGAGTATTACATCTGCAAATCACTAATTTTTTGAAGAGGCCTTAAAATTGTTAATGGTAATTTCGACTTAATTTTTTTTAAAATAAAGTCCTTCCCAAAAAGTGTGGCAAGAATTTCATTTAAATAAAATTAGGCCAAATTTAACATTAAAAACTTGACACGCCCCTCCAAAAAATGTAATGATTTGCAGATGTAATACTTTTAATTGGAAGCGACGATATAAGTTTTCTAAAAAATAAACTCACTTGCTATTGTTATGGCTATAATAAGTACACTTTCTTACCACTCAATTTTTTGAAATAGTGCGTTCTCCACTCTTGTAACGATTTTAATTTTAGTTACTGTTTTAATATAACTGTGAAACCTTAACACATACCCTCCTTGCTAAACCAATATAATCATAATTCCCTCTATACAATTCATACTTTTCAAGCTACTTCCGTCCATAAATTGTAAATTCGTTTATTTTTTAATAAATTATAAAAGATATATTGTATGCAATATGGGCTCGGTTTTGGACGTGGTAATTACTAAAAAATCGTGTGGTCATCATAAACGATTCAAAATAGCAAATTTTCAATTATTTTCGAATTCGAAATTTATTTATTGTTTAGAAAACTAAACAAAACAAACATAATTTATCAAATGATGCGATCAATTTGAAATTTTAATATTGTAAATATTTTATTTTTTGTTTTTTTTTATAATATTCTAATAACTTTGATTTTTTTGGATATAGCCAAAGAATATTTTCAGAGATAAACAACAGTACATACAAATAAATTTAGAAAATAAATAGGCCTACATATTATAATGATATAATCTAACTAGTTTCCTATATTTCCCCATTGATTGCCATCTTATAATGGTGATTTTAATAATGTAATATAATAATAAAAACAAAACATTTTTTTTTTAAATTTAATTTTTACTTTTAATTTAATATTAAAATTTAAAAAAAAAAACTAAAATGAAAGTAGCCTTAAAAAATTATAATAAATAAATGAAAAATATTAATTAAAAAAAAACATTAAATTAAAAACTTTTTTTTAAAAAAAAAAAACAATACAAAAAAAAATCAAGTTTTAAAACACTATTGTGAAATGAGAAAAGTAGTTAAAAATTATTTAAATAAATAAATAAACAAATAATAAACAAAAAAATTTTAAACTAAAAACTGTAGTAAAAAAATTTCTAAATAAATATAAATGAAAAAAAAAATAAAAATTAAATGAAAATAATAAAAAAAAACTTGCAATATAAAACAAAAAAAAAATATATTTGAAAAATTTATTAATTATAATTTAAAAATTATAAAAATAAAAGTATCAGAAAAAAATTAAAAAAAATCAAAAAAATCTTTATGAAAAAATATTAACAACGGTTGTTTTAATTAAATATACACACACAGGGAATAGATCCGTTTTCGGATCTTTAAAAAGACTACCTAATACTCCTCAAAGCTCTAATACATCCAACTCAATAAATTAGGTTTTAGTGGAATACTATGCACAAATATACAAACCGGCGTAAACATTTCAAACAGGGACTAAAAATAACCCAGAATTTCAAAAGAAAAAGTGAGAGCTTCAGTAATGAATAAGTCCTTAGAAATACGAAAACACTACAACAAACCAAAAAACACGTTGCCCTCGGGAATCAAAACAACTCATTCCAGTTATATCTGTTCTAAACATTCAACAAATAAAGTCAACATGATACCGAAAGAAATTAAGTGAGCATCGTGTCACTAAATTGTTTGAAAATGGGTCATTGTTGTTGAATATTATAATAGTAGTCGTTGTTATTGAATATTATAATAGTACATACTTAAATTCCTTTGTGCGTTATATTATTTGTTTTAAAATCTTTCCTATATAAAAATGAAAGCTTCCTTTTGAAAAATAACATTAAAAAAACAAAAATTCGAAAAAATTCAAAAAAAGGAATTTTAACAGTCTTCTGACAAAACAATGAACAGACCTCCTCGTGATTACTCCATGCAGCATTTTCAGTCGACTAATTTATTATGGTCATGCGGGAGTTCTTCTCTAGATTTACGAAAGAGACTGATTTTGAGGTTCTGCTTACAAAAATGTTTGATCAATAAACTCTCATACTTCATAATATGTACACCACAAGAAATTCGTTCGAAAAATTAATGAAAACTAATAATAATATTTATTTAAATTATGAACAAAAGTTTATTAACAAATTATTAATTTAAACACAATACATTTACCAAAAAAAACTAGTAACTAAATTTAATTTTTGGAAGGTATCCATTTTAGTGCACTTATGTATACCACAATGTTAATTTAATTTGAATTTTAAATAATTAAAATTAAAATAAAAACAATAATTAAGAATGCTTTCTTTTTGTGGTATTTTAATAAAAATTTTAATTTTTAGTACATGTTTCGGGTATTCACCCTTTGCCAACTTTTAAAGATATTCTAATTTAGAAAATTAAATTTCACGCAATATAATAATCAGTAGTTATACAACAAGAGGTTCGAAAATAATCGAATATACAGTTGATAGGACGAGATGTGTTGCTTAGGAAACACAACGACATCGCAGGTGGAGTTGTGTTTCTTAGGTAACACACCGAGTCCGCAACTGTATATTCAGATGATTTTCGAAGCTCGAGTTGTATATGTTAAGACTATACAACGAATCAACCATGTCAAATATCAAAAATATTAATTGTTTGTTTATATTCATGGATGATATGATTTATTTGTTTGCAGCCGAAACACAACTAGTTGTGTTTCGCGAAACACAACTTAGCAACGCAAATAACCGATGTTATACAGCGTAACTAAGGAAAATTCAACTATCTGATTGGTTTATTTTCCAATGAGTTGTATAGTCATAGATATCGTTGTGTGCGATTTGGTCGTTTAGTAATATAGGGTTGTTTTTGTGTTTATATATCTCCATCTCCTCTGTTCTGTGTAATTTTTCCCCTTTTGGAATTCTGTGAAGAATCATGGTTAAGTTATGATGATGGTCGGAGTGTGTGTGTGTGTTTGTGTTGAGGTAAATGTTGAGCGAAGTTAGATTTTATATTATGTTTACCAATTTCTTGTGCGTGTTCTTTGTATCTTGTTTTAAAATTTCTCTCTGTTTAGCCAATATAAAATACATTACAGTCGTTGCAATTTAATCTGTATACCCCTGATTCACAATCAGTGATTGTGTTTTTAATTTTTGTAAGATATTCTATTTTATTTTTTTGCGGTAGGCAATGTTGTATTGGTACTGTCCGAATTTTTTTGTATACAAGATTTGCTGTGGTTTTGGTATAATCTGTGGTTCTGGAATCACAAATCACTTATAATAGATTACGCCTTCGTGGATTTCATTTTCTTAGTTTACTGAGCGTTACGTCAACTGAGAGTTTCTGGTAAGATATTGCAAAGGAAATGTATGAAAAATAATGAATTTGTCTAATAAATGTATAATATATGGATGTATTATGTTTGAATATGGATATATTATACAAACACCACCACCAATAAAATATACGATTTAATTTTGGACAACCGAAGCACAACGAATGTACGCACATCATAAAATTAGTATACACTACTCCAAAAAATTAAAGAAACACTAATTTTTTTCAAATTTTTTAGTGTTTTTTGAAGAGCTGTATCTTTGTAAAATACGGTCGTACAGAGATGAAAAGAAAAGCATTTTAAAGCTTCCAATCTCTAGTTTTGAGACTTTTGAGCGGAAAATTTTTGTGAGATACCGTTATCACGCAATCATAAGAAAGAGCGCGAAATAAAAAAATTCGATTTTTTTTTTTTTTTGTAAGGATCCATGGGCGCGGGATTTTTTTTTAAATTAAACCAATGCATAGGTCGGTTAGCCTGTTAATTAGGCGTAAATTTAATTTCATTCTGGTCTCTCTATGTCAACTTTTTGCTGAGATATCTGACTTTGAATCAAAAAAGATCCTTTTGCCTTTGATCATCGATATCTCAGCAACCAATGATTGCACAGTAAACTTTAGGGCAGCCTTAAAAACTTCAGTAAATTTCCTACAAGACCCTTTAATGATTAGTTGAGAACAAATTTTTTTTTCACCCTCAATACTGATTTGAAAAAAGTACAAAAAAACGACTTTTTAGGTTGTCTTAGTAAATCTACCGTTACTTTACAAATATTGATGAAAAGACTAATGTTGCCAGGTCATTTTACAGTTTAATGTACTCCTAATAGCCCTGTATTATTTTCAAATTGATCCATCTAACCGTTTTTCCGGACAGATTGATCAAAGTTTTAGAAAACAATTAAAGGAACAAGTGATCATCAAAATAAAAAAACGACTTTTTTCACATTTTGCGTTAGTTATTTGTTAACCCTTAATGATCGTAAGATTTTTTTGCAATACTCGCCCATAAGAGACGACAGAAAATTAAATAAAGTTCTGCAATATGACCAATTATTATGGAACTTGGCAATTTCTCATCCGATTTTAGTGAAATTTGGTATGCGTTATTGAAATGGGATTCTAAAACGATT
Organism: Tipula helvola; assembly: GCA_963556165.1. NCBI lineage: Eukaryota > Metazoa > Arthropoda > Insecta > Diptera > Tipulidae > Tipula > Tipula helvola. The sequence continues at coordinate 222,969,650 of OY744483.1, read as the reverse complement.
CGTGGATGAAGTTCTGGAAAATGGCCAACTAGGAAGGAACTTAGCCATTTCTTATCCGATTTTTGATGAAATTCAGCATGTACAATGGAAATGGGATTCTAAAATGATTATTGGATAAAGTTCTGGAATATGGCCAACTAGGATGGAACTTGGCCATTTATTATCCGATTTTGATGGAGTTCGGCATGTACGATGGAAATGGGATTCTAAAGTGATTTTTGGATGAAGTTCTGGAAAATGGCCAAATAGGAAGGAACTTGGCCATTTCTTATGAAGATTTTGATGAAATTCAGCATGTGTAATGAAATTGGGTTTTAAAATTATGTTTAGATGAAATTCTGGAATAAGCCGATGACCTATGCATTGGTTTAACTTAAAAAAAAATTCCCGAGCCCATGGATCCTTACAAAAAAAAAAAAAAAAAATCGAATTTTTTTATTTCGCGCTCTTTCTTATGATTGCGTGATAAGGGTATCTCACAAAAATTTTCCTCTCAAAAGTCTCAAAACTAGAGATTTGAAGCTTTAAAGTGCTTTTCTTTTCATCTCTGTACGACTGTATTTTACAAAGATACAGCTCTTCAAAAAACACTAAAAAACCTGAAAAAAATTAGTGTTCCTTTAATTTTTTGGAGTAGTGTATAAAAAATAAAAATTGTTACTTTGAAAATCAAGTAGCTTGTAAACTGACGAGCCGATAGGCGAGTGTCGTAAATCATCTGAGTGAATAACAGCCATTATATGCGAGTAGAATACGATACTTTGTCCACGACCGACAAATATCATTGTGTTTTATAATCAAATCCTCTAAATACTCCTCAAATAATTTTCGTCGACATTTTGACGTCACAGTTGAAGCATAATGAAAATGGCAAGAGACTACTAGATACAATTTCAAAAATTAAATAATTTACTTGGAAATATTGAATAATGAAAGAAAAGACTACTAGATAAACTAGCAGTGAATAATGGATATCATTATAAGCGATAAAACAAACGTATAATGAGCATATTATACGTTAGTCGTGGACAAAAGATATTTCACTATAAGGACGAGAAAACTAATATTAAAATAAAATTTTAATTCAGGTATGTACGTTTTTAAAATAAAATAATAATTGTTATAAGTTGTTATTTTTAAAAAATAAGTGGATATTATAAATAATTTGTGGTTATGAATGTATTGTTTATTTGTTCCCCTCTCAACGCCTCAGTTTTATAGCATTATATCTCTTTTAACTATTCCAAATTTTTTTCGAACAGGTCAGCTGCATGCCTACTATGTCACTTGGTCTTCCAAGAGCCAATCACGTTTCATACTTGCAATATACTCACACTTCGAAATTAGACTTACTAAATTGAAAAGACGTTATGTCGATTTTGTGTAAAGTGTAACTTATTCCACATTTTATTATAAATTAATTATGTAAAACAATTTCATTATTAAAACAAAAAATATATTATAAGATATAAGTATAAATCGTTGATTTTAATTCACAATTACGTATCTCAAAATATTGGAAAAAATGTACGTATCTAAAAACGTTTAAAATTGGCCGTACATGACTAATGTCGATGAAAGTGACCAAAAGTAAAACTATATTGACCGTAATAAGTTATTACTATTGGTCACTTTCATCGAAATTGGTGATGTACGAGCAATTTTAAATGTTTTTAGATACGTACATTTTTTTCAATATTTTTAGATACGTAGCGAAATTTTCTTTCATGTGGAATTTATAGAATAAAAAGGTTTTATTTACAATTATAACAAGAATCAATTTCGATAATTACTATGATCATCATCAGCTTGTTTATATGTACTTAAATAATGAACGATTGATTCCTTATAAGTAGAAATAAGCTGATGATGATAATAACAATTATCGAAATCGATCCTTGTTATAATTGTAAATAGTAGTACATTGTGTCATTAGGATTAAAAGTGATACTTTGTTTGACGAGCAATTATATTTGCATGCGAGGCGAAGCGCAGCGTAGCCGAGCAAAAGCAAAGATTGCGAGTCAAACAAAGTTACTTTTAATCCGAATAACACATACTATTTTTTCTCCAACGAAGAGATCATGTCGTGTCGGTTGTATATTACTAATTATACGAGTAAGTACAAATTATGTAATTAAAACTTCAAAATTGAAACTAATTTTGTTGAAATATTTTGTGAAACTAAGGAAGTCATGACTTTTGTTTGGTTGGAATATTGCATTGTATTTGACGCGTACAATAGTCAAACCAAACAAAAGTCATGACCTCCTTAGTTTCACAAAATATTTCAAAAAAATTAGTTTCAATTTTTAAGTTTTAATTACATAATTTGTACTTACTCGTATAATTAGTAATATACAACCGACACGACATGAACTCTTCGTTGGAGAAAAAATAGTCTGTGTTACTCGGATTAAAAGTGACTTTGTTTGACTCGGAATTTTTGCTTTTGCTCGGCTACGCATACTATTTTTATCCTAGTATTAAAAGTACGTACTTTTACACCTAGGATTAAAAGTGTAGCTTAGCAACACACACATTTTTAAAATAGTAAGAAAAAGGCCAACTTTAATACCCAAAAACAGTATTAAAAGTAGAGGCTTTTAAGACGTTGGGAGAAAAAACATTTATATTCTATAAATTCCACATAAAAGAAAGTTTTTACTTATAAATATAACATATTTTGTTTGAATAATAAAATTGTTTATTATAATAATTATTTTATAATATTTAGACTTACTATTAAGACTTACTTTTAATAAAGTATCCATCTAAGTCTAACAAGAAAGGTAGGTAGGTACTTTATTAGTGTATTGTGCTAATTGGCAACGGAGCTGTAAGATCGTCTTCAAAATTTTCGGAGTTTCTGGATTCGGCGTTATTTATTATGTCCACTAATTTAACATTGACGGATGACCTCAAGTAACGATCAAATTTTTTTTAATTGATAAATTTTTGATTTATTGAAACCATTATTTTTTAAAATTAATTCTTTTAAATTGATTAATATTTGCCGTCTATTTTGAAATTTGAAATGGATAATTTCATTATCAGATTCTCCTTTATTATCTAAATCAACTTGAATGGTTGATTCGTCCCGCCATTCTATCAATGATTTAAAGACGTGTACCTTGTTATTAAAATTTTGTTTTGCTGACAATGATGCCACTGTCACCAGGTTATTTAATAACACCGAAGCTTTCTGCTTTAGTGAATCTTCATCAGAAGATTCTTTCTTTTTTGTGGCTGCGACAATTAATTTGTACATTTTTAAATAGTAATTTTTGGTCCACCGTTCGGGGCACAAATTTGGATCAAAAAATTTTAAATTTAGGCGACTCCTAATCGCGAAAATGTGGCGACATGGCAAAAATGAACTATTATAAATAGTACATTGGCAATTTTCGGGTGTGCAGATGATCGCTTCGTCATTAATTTTTACAGCGCACTATTTTTTATTTTCATCAAACGAAATTATATTTACTGTGTGCCTCAATTTTATTTCCTTAATAGTTTTATTATATGCCCAGGTTTGTTAAACAGTTTTTATTTTAATTCAACCATATTACCAGTTTTTGTCGAAATTTTTGTATAATTTTTCGCCATGGAATTTTCGTCATTTAAAAATTTTATTTGAAGCCATTCAAAAAATTTTTCAATAAATGGCAGCAATGAACTGAGCTTTGAAATCATTTGCTTAATTTTGGCGTTAGTGCTTTCGATGCGATTATTTGTTACATTATACAAATTTCCATTGGACATTCCATATTTGGTCCACTGACATCTTAAGCTATGCCAATTTTTATTAAAATAATCAATAATATTTTTTGGCATAGAATTACAAAATTCTTTATATAAAGGACCCTATAGGATAAGCATAGTAAATTGGGCCTAATGCTTAGTTTATGACATAGGAACATAGGAAGATAGGGAGTGTGACACGACCAACCAAATTATTTAAAATGTCACCAGCCCCGCCCACTAGCCTACTTTGATCAAAAGTAAGAAATTTTTCAACTAGAGCATGGAAGTAATAGGCGGGGCTTGTTATATTTTAAATAATTTAATTGGTCGTGTCACACTCCCAATCTTCCTATGTTCCTATGTTCCTATGTCATAAACTCAGCATGAAACAACGTATTTTCTATTTTTCCCATAGATAAGCTTGGGTCCTGCTGCATGAAATGGAATACATCATTTTTCGATATTTCTAAATTTTTTTTGCGACTTTTTAGGATTGGTCGTTCTTTAGCATATTGTTTTATAATTGCAAAAATATTTCGCAACTCTCTCCCACTTGTTTACAGGGTGTTACAGCAGTTTTTGCATTTGTTATTTTTATAATTTTTATTTTTTTCTAAATTCAATAAGTTGCTTTGTTTTGAATAAAAAAAATATTCCAAACAGTAATTATGGTGTATATTAGCCTAATTATGCGAATTATAATTAATTTGCACACTACAGTGACGCACTTCCGGTTTTGAATGCAAATATTACATAATTGAACATACATCATTTTTCCATATTTCTAAATTTTTTTTGCGACTTTTTAGGATTGGTCGTTCTTTAGCATATTGTTTTATAATTGCAAAAATATTTCGCAACTCTCTCCCACTTGTTTACAGGGTGTTACAGCAGTTTTTGCATTTGTTATTTTTATAATTTTTATTTTTTTCTAAATTCAATAACTTGCTTTGTTTTGAATAAAAAAATATTCCAAACAGTAATTATGGTGTATATTAGCCTAATTATGCGAATTATAATTAATTTGCACACTACAGTGACGCACTTCCGGTTTTGAATGCAAATATTACATAATTGAACATACATCATTTTTCCATATTTCTAAATTTTTTTTGCGACTTTTTAGGATTGGTCGTTCTTTAGCATATTGTTTTATAATTGCAAAAATATTTCGCAACTCTCTCCCACTTGTTTACAGGGTGTTACAGCAGTTTTTGCATTTGTTATTTTTATAATTTTTATTTTTTTCTAAATTCAATAAGTTGCTTTGTTTTGAATAAAAAAAATATTCCAAACAGTAATTATGGTGTATATTAGCCTAATTATGCGAATTATAATTAATTTGCACACTACAGTGACGCACTTCCGGTTTTGAATGCAAATATTACATAATTGAACATACATCATTTTTCCATATTTCTAAATTTTTTTTGCGACTTTTTAGGATTGGTCGTTCTTTAGCATATTGTTTTATAATTGCAAAAATATTTCGCAACTCTCTCCCACTTGTTTACAGGGTGTTACAGCAGTTTTTGCATTTGTTATTTTTATAATTTTTATTTTTTTCTAAATTCAATAACTTGCTTTGTTTTGAATAAAAAAATATTCCAAACAGTAATTATGGTGTATATTAGCCTAATTATGCGAATTATAATTAATTTGCACACTACAGTGACGCACTTCCGGTTTTGAATGCAAATATTACATAATTGAACATACATCATTTTTCCATATTTCTAAATTTTTTTTGCGACTTTTTAGGATTGGTCGTTCTTTAGCATATTGTTTTATAATTGCAAAAATATTTCGCAACTCCCTCCCACTTGTTTACAGGGTGTTACAGCAGTTTTTGCATTTGTTATTTTTATAATTTTTATTTTTTTCTAAATTCAATAACTTGCTTTGTTTTGAATAAAAAAATATTCCAAACAGTAATTATGGTGTATATTAGCCTAATTATGCGAATTATAATTAATTTGCACACTACAGTGACGCACTTCCGGTTTTGAATGCAAATATTACATAATTGAACATACATCATTTTTCCATATTTCTAAATTTTTTTTGCGACTTTTTAGGATTGGTCGTTCTTTAGCATATTGTTTTATAATTGCAAAAATATTTCGCAACTCCCTCCCACTTGTTTACAGGGTGTTACAGCAGTTTTTGCATTTGTTATTTTTATAATTTTTATTTTTTTCTAAATTCAATAACTTGCTTTGTTTTGAATAAAAAAATATTCCAAACAGTAATTATGGTGTATATTAGCCTAATTATGCGAATTATAATTAATTTGCACACTACAGTGACGCACTTCCGGTTTTGAATGCAAATATTACATAATTGAACATACATCATTTTTCCATATTTCTAAATTTTTTTTGCGACTTTTTAGGATTGGTCGTTCTTTAGCATATTGTTTTATAATTGCAAAAATATTTCGCAACTCTCTCCCACTTGTTTACAGGGTGTTACAGCAGTTATTGCATTTGTTATTTTTATAATTTTTATTTTTTTCTAAATTCAATAACTTGCTTTGTTTTGAATAAAAAAATATTCCAAACAGTAATTATGGTGTATATTAGCCTAATTATGCGAATTATAATTAATTTGCACATTACAGTGACGTACAGTCCTGTACTAAATGATAGCCGCACTTCTAATTTTGTTAAAATAAATTTTATTTATTTATTTAATGTTATTACAATCTAGTCTCCTGGACTAATGAGCAATTTGTTTCTGACTTAATTTACTAACTTAATATTAATCTATGGCTTCTTCCCATTGGCGTTCCATAGAGTCTGGTAAATTGAATTAAACCACATCTTTGTAGTGGGCTTTACACAGCACAATGCTGTTTAAGCTAACAATTACACCAACTCAAAAGGTTTGGTTCTTTTAATTCTACGTATTAAATTCGTGTTGCTTAGAAGCTGAGTTGCCTCAATGTTCACATGATGCCGGAGCCTCTCTTCATGTCTCCGCGCTTTCTCCTGAATTTCATTTACGATGAGGTTCACTTTAAGGTCCCTATGGAGATCATTGTTCCTGACATACCAAGGTGCATCAACGATGTTCCTTAATACCATATTCTGAAATCTTTGGATGATATTTACGTTGCTCTGTTTGGTACAACCCCAAAGTTGAATACCATACGTCCAAACGGGTTTCAATATTTGCTTATAAAGTAGCAGCTTGTTGTATGTTGATAAAGAAGAGTTCCTTCCCATCAGCCAATACATCTTTCTGTATTTAATTCTTAGTTCTTCACTTTTCTTTTTGACATGTGCTTTCCATCGCAGTTTAGCATCCAGGGTCATGCCGAGATACTTAGCTGTGTTCGCATACGGTACTATTTCTTGATTTATGGTAATCGGGATATGTTCGAATCGCCTGTTTGTAAAGTTGATGTGAACTGATTTAGTTTCATTTAGTTTTATTCGCCAACTTTTTGTCCATTTATAAATTTTAGTTATTGCTGTTTGTAACTTTTGTGTTGACTCTTCGTTGCTTGTGCCAACAGCTAAGATCGCCGTGTCATCTGCAAAAGTCGCCACTGTATTGTTTTCTAATACAGGAAGATCATAAGTGTATATTAGGTACAAAACCGGCCCTAATACACTGCCCTGTGGAACTCCTGCGTTGATTTCTTTCAATTCAGAGAAAGTGTCATCTAACTTAATCCTGAAGAATCTATCTTTTAAGTAAGATTCCAGTATATTAGCAAATTGGATTGGTAGAAGATTTCTTAATTTATGGTTAAGTCCTTCATGCCACACTCTATCAAATGCTTGGGCAACGTCTAGAAATATTGCTGAACAGATTTTTTTCTCCTCTAGTGCTTTCTCAATTATACTGGTTATTCGGTGAACTTGATCAATTGTTGAGTGTTGGTTACGAAAACCGAACTGATGATTTGGGATTAAGTTTTTACTCTCGATTATCGGATTTAACCTTTTTACCAGAAGCTTCTCAAAGAGTTTGGACATGACTGGCAATAGCGAAATTGGCCTATAAGATGAGGTTATGTGTGGTGGTTTCCCAGGTTTTGGGATCATGATTACTTCTGCAATTTTCCACAAGCTTGGTACATATTTGATTCTAAATGCTGCATTTATAAGATTGGTGAGCTTTACCAGAGCTTTCCTTGGCAGTTCTTTTAAGATTTCTGCTGTAATAAGATCGTAGCCAGGAGCTTTTTTCATATTCATATTAGTTTTTATCTCACACGCGACTTCTTTTGGTGTTGTCGGTAGGATTTCTTTACTTTCTTGGACAGCTTGTACAGATATTATCTCGGCTTCTAATGTTTCATCTTGATGTGGCTGGAATATTTTTTCAAGATGTTCAGCAAATTCTCGAGCTTTGTCTTCATTATTCCTAGCCCATTTATCACCTGCTACTCTTATTGGAGGGTTCTGTATTATTGGTCTTTTAATTCTTTTGGTTGCTTTCCAAAGAGAATAATCAGTACTGCTATCATTAGTTAATTTTCTTAAATAGTTGCTGACTGATTCATTTTTCAATTCTTTGATTTCTCTTCTTAATTGTTGAGTGAGATTGTTCAAATTAGTTTTATCTTGAGGGGCCCTTGTTTGTTGCCATACTCTTCTCGCTCTTCTTTTTTCTGCTAGGAGTTCCCTAATTTCCAAAGGGTAGTTGTTTCCCTTGATTTTCTTTTTAACCTCAGGGGTATTTTCCCAAGCTGATTGCTGTATATCGTCTACAAATTTGTGAACTTCTTTGTCTAATTGCTCCTCGGTCTTTAATGGAACCATTAAGTTAATTTTTTCTTCTAGCGATAGTCTAAAGCATTCCCAATTAGTGTGATTATTTACTAGAAAAGGGTTCCTTTCTTTCTGAATAATTTTTTCACTTAACGTTAAAAGTATCGGTGAATGATCAGAGTTTAGGTTGTGGCTTTCATCTACTTGTATATAATTTACAGATATCTTCTTTATTATAAAGAAATCAATCAGGTCTGGTACTTTATTTGGATCAGTAGGCCAGTAAGTTGGTTTTCCAGTTGAGAGAGCTTCACAACTGCATTTCCTAATGGCTTTTAGGAGTTCTTTACCCTTAGTTGTTGTTAATCTGGAGCCCCAGTGGACATTTTTGGCATTAAAGTCTCCTCCAAGTATAAACCGTTTTCCTAATTTACTGAGGAACTCGAGATAATCCTTTTCTTTCAACGAGTGCTTCGGTGGGCAGTACACACCAGCAATACAAATAGAACCATTTTTGGTTTTGACGTTAACAGCAGTTGCTTGTATTTCTTCTGTTTCGTATTTTAACTCTTCATAGTGGTGGATACTATTTCTGATTATAACCGCACTACCTCCTTTAGCAGTGTTTTCCGGATGAATGGTATGATATATATGATAATTTTTAAATTTAATGATTGTTTGTCTAGTGAAATGTGTTTCCGTGATGAGACATACATCGATTTTTTCTGTGTCCAGGACCACTTGCAATTCTTGTTGATGTTGCATAAGTCCATTGGCATTCCAACATAAGATTCTAAGATCACCTGCCATTTTTCTGTTTAGGGATGGCTCCCTTAGTGCTGTATTCTAATTTCTGTAATCGCTCATCAAATGTATTGAGCCTGCTTAAAATTAATTTAAGTGTTTGACTTATTTCGTCATTTTGACCAGTTTTCCCTGGATTTCCGTTACTCATCGTTACTTGAGCATAAGTCATTTTACCCAATTGTCCATGAGTAGTTCCCAACTCTCTACGATTTACTTCGGGTTGGGTCATCTTAACTGCCTGCTGCCTGAATAATCTTGGATTTTTAGCAATCACATTCCTATTTTTGATGTTTTGCAGTTCAATGGCAACGCTGCATCCTCTATAGTTAGCCGGATGGTTTTCTCCACAGTGAACACATTTAGGCTGAACATTTCTATCTTTTACACAATCTTTGGTATGATGTTTACCTAAACATTTGACACACCTGGGTTCCCTGCTGCAATATTTTTGTGTATGTCCATAGGCTTGACATTGTTTACATTGTGGTATAAGTTTAGACCGTCTTAGAGGCTGAATAACTACTTTGCACCCTAAGATGTACTTAATTTGATAAATTTTTTCGATATCTTCATCATTATCGAAGGTCAACATAAACATGTTGAGAGGTACTTTGCCTCTCCGTTTTAGCTTAATTGATGCTTCAGTAGCCTTAAATCCTTTTGCTTTCAGATCATCAATTATTTTTTCTGGTTTACACGTAGAGTGTAGATTTTTAGCCATAACCCGTATTGGTCTGGTTTGTTTATCTTCAAACGTGTGCCAAGCACGGTTTTCTTCATTTAACATACTTGTCATTTTTCTGTAAGTTTCACCATCTTCCAAGTTTATTTTGATGGTGTTTCCATTCATCACCTATTAAAGGAGTTAGAAGAAAAAAAAGAAAATTGAATAATACGCCCTCCCCACCTCAATTAAAGGATGATGTTCCTAATATTATCCAGAAACCATCAAAAAAAATACCTCCACCACCACCAATAGTAATAGATGAAGTCAAAGACTACGATCTACTCTATGAGAAATTAAAAAAAAAATTACTTCTAATTTAAGATTTATTTCATTTCAAATAAATTCATTTAAAATTGTTCCTATGCAAAAATAATACTCTTCACTTTACCAATGCGTGCTATAAATACAAATCATTATTTTCTGCGGGATCATGTACAATTAGAGATCCCTCATTTAGTATGGTAATAAAAGATAGCCGCAGGTATACTTTCAAATTCTTTTGAACACTGTGTCAGTATTTACCCGAGCTTGTTAGCGTACAAACATATTCTTGTGTCTTAAAATATTATTGTGTTAAATATTATTCCGATTTTTGTTATTTTTTTAAATATGGGTAGAAAAGGTAGTTTGAACGAGTTTGAAAAAGGATAAATTGACGTTATTAAGAAAAGTAATATGAGTATCCGTTTAATAGCAGGAAATATTAGTTCGAGTGAGAAGGTAGTGCTAAATTATTTAAAAAATTCGCAATTATACGGTTCGCATAAAAGTGCAGGCCGGCCAGTGGAACTTATTGATAGAGAAAAACGGTTAATTTTACGAAACGTCTCTAATTTTATTGGCACCGTGCAACAAATTGCGTTAAAAGCTGGTGATAATACAAAGATTTGTAATGTGAGGAAAGTATTAAGAGAGTCAGATAATATACAAATCAAAAAATTACAAAGAAAACCACAACTGTTATCAAATCATAAAGATGCCAGATTGCGTTTCGCGAAGGAACATATGTCGTGGAAGAAAAAGTGGCAGCGCGTTATTTTTAGTGACGAAAAAAATTGAATATGGATAGCCCTGATTAATGGCAATACTCTTTCACGACCTTTGAAAAGAACTTCTTGTGCTATCGAGGCGTCAACGAGGTGGAGGATCTCTGATTGTTTGGGGTGCAATTGGCTATGAAGGAAGAATGGATGTGAAGTTTATGTCCGATCGTCTTAACAACAACCGGTATAAATCCATGCTATCCCGAAACATTACCAGTTGTTGATGCACAAAATGGTGGCCCAAACTTTATTTTCCAGCAGGATAATGCCGCCGTACACACCGCCGGGATAGTAAATTATTGGTTTACGGAGGCTCAGATACCAGTTTTGAAACAGCCAGCAAGGTCACTCGACATTAACAGCATCGAAAACATATGGGGTGTACTCAGCAGAGTTGTATATGCTGAAGGAACACAATACAGCAGCGTTCATGAACTAAAGTCATCAGTACAACGCGAATTGGCTAATATTTCAAATTAATATGCCAAAACTTGTACAAAAGTATGCCAAATCGAATTTTCGAAATAATTAAAAACAATGGCCGAAACACAAAATATTAATTGGAATAAAAAATCATTTTTATAACTGTGCTTTTTATATTTATTTCCTATTAAAAACAATAAAATATTGTGTGCGGCTATCTTTTATTACCATACTAAATGAGGGTTACCCATAAATTTTCCATGACGCCGCAGAGAATAATGACTTCTATTTATAGACCGCATTGGTAAAGTGAAAAGTATTACTTTTGCAAAGGAAGAATTTTAAAAGAATTTATTTGAAATGAAATAAATCTTAAATTAGGAGTGCGGCTATCATTTAGTACGGGAGTGTATAATTAATTTGCACACTACCAAGCGAAACCGAAGTGCGATCATTATTAATAAAAAATCTAAAAATTGTATTCAATTGGTATTTCATTTATTATCGTGTTTATTTTATCGGAGAATTTTTGGATAAGCGCAGAAATAACCTTATTCCAAAATAAGCAGCATAAAAAATTCACATTATTTTGGAAGGAGCAAAACAAACTTATCCATAGAAACATTCCTTACTAAACTATTGTAACTTTAGAACAAGTTATGTATAGACTCAATCTGAATCGGAGTCTGAGATTTGACAGCCAGAATTCATAGCATTTATAATATTATCTGCTAGACCTTTGCGGTGCTTTGATAATACATTTGTGTTGTGTCTTGCGTAGCCCAAATACCATATCACTGAAGTTAAATGACTGCATGTACCGACAACTCTGCTCCCAGTTTTGCACTTACAGTAATATCCTAATATTGATTCGGCTCCACTACCATTAGGAATGAATTCTAACCATAACTGATGAATACGAGTTGACGAAAAACGACTTTCAATTTTGCATCTTATCAAATTCTTCATTTCGTTATGTATAAAGATCTTGTAACTAGAATCTGCCTTCATGTGTTCATACGTATATCTTTTTCCTTGGTCTAACTGATACATACCTAAAGTGACATTTTTAATTTCTTGTTCTGATAAACATGGAAAGTCTTGAATCTGATTAGTAGCCTCCTCCCAACAAATTCGTTTGTTTTCAAGGCCTAGCTCTTCAATCTTCTTTTGAAGAGAATTGTCATCATTCATTTTGCTAATTGCCTTTTCTGCGTAACGTGCATGATTTTCGTTTTCTATAAACATAGGAGGACTGTATGCATTCAGTAAGGCACAAAGAATTTTAGTTAAAGATGACAGCTTGGGGAAATAAGTGACTTTAATAGTTGAAGCAAAGAACTTGTATTTCTTGATTCTGCTGTTCACACTTTCCACTATCCATCGATTCATAGTCACAGCTCTGGACTCATTAGCATCTTTTGTGCAAAACTGCTTTTGTCCCTTGGTTAGTAAATGAGGCATTATTGGATTAAGTTTTAGCAATTTCAACTTTTCTATGACATCTCTGAACCCACGATCGAGAAGTAAAACATCATTCTCTAAGAAATATTTTGTAAATCCATAAGGGGTAGAAATCAAGTATTCTAAAATTTTTGAATCGCTATTGTCGTTGCTTGCAAAAAACAAACCTTCAGCCTCAAGAATGTATCCGTCAGGGAAAACCACAATCATGGGCTTCAATAAGTTTCTGTGCTTATGATTGGAATACGTCAATAATTGTAACTCATGATCACTTGACTTTTGAACATATAGATAAGTACCATCAATGACAACTACAATAGAATTTTCATCTGCATCCAGAAGTTTATGAGCCATTTTAGTTTGATGTTTCATTGCATCTTCTCGTGATAGATGATTATAACCTAAATGAAGATGGACAAAATGCTCATCCAAGGCTTTTCGAACAGATTCAAATATTGCAGACACTCTTGCTTGACCATCTACATTGAATAAATATGCCAAAAATTCCTGTGACAAGTTCATCCTTAGTTTTATTACGAATATTCCTAACGCATTTCTCGTAGATCTGTTGCAACTATTTCTGATGTGTGGCTTTACAAAAGCATGAAGGCAATCGAAATTTTCTTGTGAAATCCCAGTGAATTTCTGATAATTATATGGAGTTATTGGAGAGCCGTTGTCGAAATCGATTTTAGAGTATGAGTTGGCCTTACTAAAGTGGACGGCATTGAAAAATTCTTCAATATCTTCAGCGGACAATACTATTGTTTCTTTAGTTGCAACTAATGATTCTAAAGTCTTCTTATTAAACAAGCCATTTTTGTCAAAATGTGAGCGACAGCATCTATTGCTCATTGGAATAACAATTTTCTTTCTTTTCCACATATCGATGATCGCTTCTTTGGAAATCCTACATCTACCAGCTTCTTTACAAATAAAACAATTTCTCTGTGTACCAGAGCAGCTAGGAAGATTGCCTGTAATTCCATTTCTTGGAACAGAAGAAACTTTGCTTGACGTTACAGAAGCTTGACTACTGAGAAATTCAGATGTAAATTCAGATTGAGATTCAGTACTTGCGTTTTCTAATGTCGAAAATGAAGTTGTACTATTCATGGTTGAAGCCTGGAAATCAATCTCTGAAGATGTAGTGCAACAAGAACTATCAGGAGTTATATCCATTTCCATGTCCACAGTATTACCCTCAGCTGTATTACCAGGCAGCAAGTGATATCTTTTGAACTTTAATCTTGAATGACACTTCAAACAGGCATAACTATTTGGATTATATGACTTTCCTACGCTTTTTGAGTATGTAGTAACATTTATCCATAAAGAAGGTGCTCCTAAAGTGCAAACTCCTCGCCATTTCAATATGCGTGACTTACATATGCCACAGAGAATATGAGATCGTTCAACTACAATAAACAATTTTATGAGATTACATGCAAAATAAATATAAAAAGTACATTTTACCTTTTGGACCCATTAGTGTTAAGTCAAACAGTTCTAATGATGATTTAACATACAAGTCAAATAGTTCTAATGATGATGAACACACAAGTTTGTCACGATTGCTAGACTAGCTAGCAATCGTTTACAGAAATATTATGTTTACAGAGCTTTCGAGCGGTCAATTTTGCTCTAGCAATGACTCAGGGAACTGGGGTGGGGTTTTCGAAAGTTGTAAGCATCAGTATTAGACCGCTTTAAAATAATTAAAAGGTATCACCACAAACTCTGACAATAAACCTACCTCTACCTTTTACCTATATCCATGATCATCCTCAAATCTCACAAAATTTAGCTTCTCATTTTAACGTAAATAAAAACATAAATAATTCATTTATTAACTTTAAACTTCGAGTTTATTATGCATCAAATAAACATAAATCGAAAAGAGAAGTTAAACAAATTCAATATACTAATTTAAATAAAATTGGAACTAGCTACACCCTACTATGACTACACCTAATACCCTTAGTATCTATTGTAAATTTATATAATAAAAAAAAATAATTGAATATTATTTTTAAGATTAATTAAAGAAAATAATTAAGAGATAAAGAAATTGATTATTTATAATAATAAAAATATTTAGTAAAAAACAATAACAAAAATGTAGAAAAAATTTGTTTCTTGCACTTAGCTGAATGTTGCGTTATGATTATGCCTTCATTGTTGATTGATGACGTACGTGGTATGTTGAATGATGATGATTTACCATACAGTAGTTAGTACGATACCAGGTGACATTGTTAACGAGATCACCACAACAGAACAATTGCAATTACGAGACTTTTATTATCTTTAGAATTAACACTATTATTTATTATTAATGTTTATAGCTTTAGATTTTAGTTTTAGATTTAATTATCAACTATAACTTATTATTTATTAATTATATTATGTGTACTATTTATTATATTGCAACAATTTTTGTTCTGTACGTATAAATATGTATCTATCTATGTACATATAACAGATGTAAGAGTACCATTTGACGTGAACAGTACTATTTATAGCACTTAAACCGTTTGAATGTAATTTCTTTAATAAGATAATTAGATTTTTGGGTATATTATTATTAAAGAAATAACGGTAGATCGATCCTATAATCACTTAAAATTAGGATAGTTTTTATGTTAATTATATTATTAATGTTCACTATTTCAGGCACTTATAATTTAGTTCAATTAAATAACTTAAGATTAACTTCCATAAGTTATTTAATACAATTCTCTGATTTTGAATTTACACTATTCACTATTTAGTTATTAGGAGTTATTTATTATAAATTACACGTTTGAAATACGTATTTAACTTAGCTTTAATATATTTTTAGGAACCAGTAATGGTATCTCTATACATATTTGCTTAAACTAACGTAATAACTATTTTACACTAAAATATAATTATTAATATTAACTGAACTTTTCGATTTAGATTCACTAATTAATTATTAATTACTGGACTATTTACTATCCACATATTATTATTTACGTTAACTTATATTTTTTAATTTTTCTATAAAACTTTAAACTAAAAATAATTTTAAGAAAAATATCACGCCACTTTAGACCATGCTATTTTTGGCCTTCTACACCGTACAAACGTCGATTATCAATTATATCCATCCAAAAAAAAAACAATCATCAATCATCACAATTTTATTTGACCAACAACAACAAAATAATCATCTCTTCATTATCACCCTCAATGGTTAGAATTATGAATACAAAGAGGTAATATGATGCAGAAGGGAGCATTGAACTTAACTATACGTGGCTGTGTAATTTTACTAAAACAAACTTATGCGAACTAATTTAGTGCGAGATGAGATCTTTATGTGGCTATTGCCACAAGTTAACAAATTGTAAAAGTATTAAAGATTATGTTACACACAAGTTAAATTACTCAAAACAAGACTTGAAATACGATTTATACAACAGTAGTTATACAACAAGAGGTTCGAAAATAATCTAATATACAGTTAAGAGGACGAGATGTGTTTCCTAGGTAACACATCGAGTCCGCAACTGTATATTCAGATGATTTTCGAAGCTAGAGTTGTATACGTTAAGACTATACAACGAATCAACCAAATATATTACACAACCAAATAAAAACTGCACCAAATTAACTCATTTTTGCGAAATGTCAAAAATATTAATTGTTTGTTTATATTCATGGATGATATGATTATAACATAATATGATTTACTTGTTTGTGGCCGAAACACCACTAGTTGTGTTAAATTGAACTATCTGATTGGTCTATTTTCCAATGAGTTGTATAGTCTGTAATATATGTGATTGTTATATAAACATTAAAGTTATGAACCAAATTGTACTGATTGAGATTGAGAGTAATGTGTAATGTGTATCTGACATCTCGTGCATAAAAATAAGTTTTTTAGTCCAGTTGTATGCGAACAAAGAAGGGGCTGCTAGAGAATTTTTAGTATGTTGTTCTACGATTCTTATATAACATGTATGTGAAAAATCTAAATTGTATCTCAATGCGAACATATGTAAAATGCCATTGTTCTATGCTTTCCTATGCTTACACATGTAAAAATTGGTCTAGTAAAAATTCAGTTTCTGGAAAACGAAGAAAAGGCTGCTGCTCATATTTTGCAGACAGGTTTCGAAAGATGTGATTAAACATATATTTCAATTTCAAGACTCTATCTTCATGCGAAAGTACAAAAACGAGGGGCCCAATTTTCACTACATATCACATAGGGGCCTTTAGGTATATATATTCTGAAGAACTATATGCCATTTTTTTCGGCAATGACAAAGCTAATTGCTTTTGCTCTAATGTACACTTCATCTTTTCACGATTTATTTCTCTTTGAAATGTTTGCAAAGTGTAAAGCAGGCAGAGATAGACGGGCACATCGGGAAACAAATCGTTCAAAGCTTGGATTTGAACCCTTGATTTGTCACTCATGAAACAATTAATTTTTGAAATTGAATCTTTATGTTCTTGCAAAAACATTTTTAGAAACCAATGTACGTTTTCATAGGTTTCGTGTTGAAGAAAGCACGCCACCTACTTTACTTTTTCCGTCTGAATCCTCAACTAGCAGAATCATCAGGATTAAATTGTTACTCAACAATTTATAAGTGCCATTTTCAGGCCATGCGTCGACGGCTATTCTCATGGCTTCTGTAGAAAAGTATATACCTTCAACCTGACCTTTGTCTTGAAGGATTTTTGTTGCAGCACCTAAATAAAATAAAGTTAATTAATATAAAATATAAGAAATATTTATTTATTTAGTTTTAACTTAAAATTGTTTATTTGTTGTTATTAATTTATAATAAAAGACACCTCCGATATTTCGACAAGTGTATTCCATTAATATTATGAGTGGCAAAGGTAAGAATAAGAAATTTAAAAATGATTACAAAAATAAACTAAATAATGAAGCATATACATACATACTTCAATAATTGAAAACTCATATAACCAAAAAACTATGTGGAATTATTTAAAGGCATTGGTTTTAAAAAAGATAAATGGTGAGATAAAAGAAATAGTTTTTGATAATATAGGGGTTAAAGATCCAATAAATATAGTAGATCGTAGACCTAATAGTAAATTAACGTATTCGACATTTTTCGAAAATTCATTTGTGATATTAAAATATTCATCGTGAGAAACTGTGTATTAAATTTGTCCACTTACATTAATTCACTATTGGGACGACGTCCTTTGAATTCTCATCAGGCCATTGGGCTGATTGTACCACAATTTTACATTCTATTTATAGAATCATAATTATAATTTAAAAAATGAATATGATTTTAGATTAGTTTTATATGGTAATGAAAAAAATTAAAAATATGATTTTTTATAAGGAGCTTAAATTATATAATAAGTCAAGTTTTTTAAATTTATAATAGGTCAAGGACGCATAACAAACAAATCACTTTGTATTGTTTTTAATTTTCCTATACAAGTTTTTTCATTCAAAAATTGCTTGCAATATTTTTGAAACGTCAAAGTTTGTTTAAAAAGAAACTAAATTGTAAGTTTTTTGGTTTTTTTTATTGTTATTTTTATACAAATTAGTAATATTTAAAAATTATTATTTACTTAATTTATTTTTTTATATGTTGTTGAATTAGACTAATAAAGCCTAGAAAATGGTATGAAATACCGAAATATCGCCGAAAATTAAAAAGTTTTTTTTTATATCAAGAGTGGGTCAATAAATAAGCCATAATTGTTTGTAAATAATAAGTTTCAAAGTTAAAAATAAAAATAATTTAAAAAATATTAAAAATGAAATTATAAAGTATGTATGCTAGACCTAATTATTAAATTGAATGGAAGCGATGCACATTAATTCATTATTACTTGTCTTGGCTAAATACACTGGTTTGAATATATGCTAAAATATTTTAAAATACGTTTATTTATGGATAAACTCTTTAAAAGTATTGTAAACAAACGAGTAGACATATTCTAGCAAAGAAGGAAAATTATTTAAAAAATCTTTTGAAAAATCGCGAATTTATTCTTTCCTAGTTATTCAAATATCCGCTATATACAATAAAGGGCGCAATAGTCAAGTCAGTGATGAATTGTATTACATTTATCTTAGACCATATAACTATGGACTGCTAGCGATAACTTCACGGTTGTATCACGAGTTACGCTAGCGGTCAAGCCTACCAGCGCGGCCAATTGAGGGACTAAATTATACCTTTTAACTATAAATGGTCTAAAAATACCATTAGCGTATTTTCAAGGTAATTCAAGGTAATCAAAAATTAATTATTTTCTGAATAAAATATCGTCCAAAGAAAATTATAATCGTTTCTATATAGGTATGTTCTAGATATATTCTATACACAAAAAATAAATATTATTTAACGAACACAAAACCAAATTCCAAACAGGAAATTGAAATAATAATAATTGAAAATCCAAATACGATACGCATTACAACAACAAAATGTATGAAATTATCAAACGATTATCAGTCCATATGTTATATGGTCTAAGACATTTATATTAGTTTATATTTACCAAATAAAATTTCTAACTAACTAAAATTAACTAAACTCTACGAAAAATTAGAAGGGTTTTTAATATAAATTAATACAAAATAAATAAATATGGGTATTATATCCATATTAAAAAAGCCTAAATTTTCATAAATAAAAAAAATTATTACGATTTAAATATCAAATTAGACTATTTTTAATATTAACGTCAAGACATAACATTTTGTGTTCAAGAAACCCGGAACTACTCAAAAAATATATTTTTTTTTTTTTTTTTTTTTTGCAATTATCTCTATGTCACCCATTTTCCCCCCCAACTAATAAAACAGAATGACAAAATTTTACATAATTTGATTTTCCAATATGACTTGTGAATTAAATTTTCGAAAATTCATTTTAGTGGACGGAATATTGAATGGCCAGATATGTAATTGCAAAGAAAAAATTTCATTTTTTGAATTTTGCAGGTTTCCAGGACATCGATTTTTATTCAAAAGAGACTAAAGTGAAATTATGATTATAGCTTCAACTTTACGTCTTGATTAGGAATAGTTATTTAAATATAATACGCCTAGTTTTCTTTAATTATTTCTACAAAAATTTGAAAACATACCTTTACTTTGCAAATATTTTATTGCAATTTCCAAATTTTGTTCCATGGGATTTTTAAGTTTTGCCCCAATGTTACTTAAATCTTTAATTGTGACTTTTTTGTTTTTATCTTTCAACATTTTCAGTTGAAGTCTTTTTTTGGAGCACCCTAATAAAATTTCCGCTGCTACATTACTATTTGAGCCAGGTGACAATCTTCTAACCTCTGGTAAAGTTTCATAAAACTCCTGAAAAATAAATGTAATAATATTTTTTGGGGTAAAATTATTAGCTTAGATTTTTAATTAAAAACTAGTTAACGTAAATTAAATATAAAATTTTTGAATTAAAATATTTTGAAAAACAATAATTTTTTTTAAAATTACCTATAATATACACAAAACATTTCTTTAATAGGTGCTAAAGTTTCCTTATTAGCTGTCTTCTAAAATGTCATTCTAGCCATTTAAATTTGCGCCCTCAGCACGAAATAAATCTAAATCCAGCAACAACTCTGTGGTTTATTTATTCTCATTACAACAAAATTTACTTAACAAATGATTTTGATTAATCTTCAACTCGAGATGGGATTCAAGTATACCCTGTATTTTCTTTGTTACTAAACCAACTTCAGTCTGATATGTTAAGCACTGATTGTATTCATTATTATTTCTATATTTCTCAGAAAATAAATTTCACTTGTTGTCATCTATAAGCAATTATTAAGGCTCTACCCACAAATCCCAAGATTCAAAAATACCACAATAAACAGCAGACACTTTGTTTTATTCGTCTCATGACTAATGAAACATTTTATTGTAACGGAAAACCAAAAAGTTTATTTAAAAAATGAGAAACGACAATAATAGTCGTGTTCCAGTCGACCAATTCAAGTACTTATGAGTACTTAGGTTTGTGTCTTTGCTTAAATTTAACTACTCGTAACTGCTCTTGCATTCTGGCAAGAGCAGTTACGAGTAGTTAAATTTAAGCAAAGACACACACCTAAGTACTCATAAGTACTTGAAGTGGTCGACTGGAACACGACATATTGCTTATGTTTGGATGAGTATGCATAGGTATAAATATTAACAAATTACACTAAAAAACAAGGTATACATATGTATGTATAATGTATTGTGAAAATGAAAATAAAAAAAACTTAAAAGTCAAACGAAAAAATGGATTTGTGTACCATTCAAGGTTATTTCTTCGTTTCATTATTATTATTCCTTCTACTTGTATTATTTATAAAAACATGCAGATTGTCGCGCTCTCATCTTGCAGCGAGGTAGTATTACAACTTTTTTTTCGGTTTGGTGATTGATTATTCTATATATATATATAGACTCAAAGGTATAAATAAAATTTTTACCGTTAAAGTTTCTAGAAAACTTGGAGGACCCGTGCTAAAAATGATCACGGTTTATTCCTTCCTTGCAAAGAACTTGCAATTTACGAAATCAGTATAAGTATAACAAAAAAAACTTTATTGAAACTAAAACCCGCACTATGATACACAAAAATTAACTAAATGTTAATTTAATTAGTTAATTAAACTTACAAAATTTTATTTATATATATATCACACAAGAATTTAATTTTAATAATTATTATGTAGGTATAGTAGTACCTAAAAATTATATTTTTTTTTTCACTTTGATTTATAAGCACAATTTACTTCGAGACTTGAAAACAGAATGAACATCGGACCATAATTTTGATTGCAATTATTTGGTAATACGGATTACCCGTTATATCATGAAAGTACATAATATAAACAAGTACATAACATTTGAAAATTATCGTACGATCATCATTTTTAAAAATTAAAAATAAATACATTTTTTTGTTATTGCAATCAAGACAATAATGACAAGAAAAAGAAACAATAATATGATCATCATTGATTGCTCTTACCATTCAAAAATAATTCTTATTTCTAAACTGAATTCATTCAATATATTGTACAGGGTACATGTAAATAATATGCATAAAAGAATACAACGTAAACCGACTTCGCGCGCCTTAAGACAATGATAAAATACAACAAAACAACAATTCCAAAACTTCAACCATGTAGCAATTTTGAACGACCAAAATTGTCACAATAAATCGACTTAAGCACAGAAATAAAAGCACTTATGGTTCATGCCTTTGCTAGATTAACTATATGTGGTATTCCAGTTGACACAAAAAATAAATCGGAGCAAAAACAGGTGTGACAGCAGCTATGGGAAATAGAAATCTCAAAAAACTGTCATTTTTCAACTCGGATTCAACTCTGATTTTTTTTGTGTCAACTGGAAAACCACATTGCTAACCTAGCAGAAGAACACACTTATTCGCCTTTAAAGTACCGCAAGAGGTGCCACGATCGCCATAGTTAAAGGTGTACAGCAATTCAGCGTTTATTTTTATGTGTGTTATTTTTGAATTATTTTGCCGCTCAATAAAGAAATATATCTTTCATGTGCAATAAAATATTGTTTTGAACCGAAATCAACAACAAAATTGTCCAAATATATATTTTTTTAATTGCTGTTCACCTTTAACTGTAGTTTCAATATTGTCCACCAGTCACTTAGCATTAAAAAGCGAATAAGCACTTATATATATTTTATCTAGCAAAGACATGAACCATAAGTGCTTATAAATATTTGCGGTAGTCGATTAGAAAGCCACTATTAACGTAAAAACAAAAAAACAAAATTTAATTATAAAAGATTCGTTACTTACTGTGTTTGGCTTAACCCTTTGGCCGATGGTAAATGCCTCCTATTTGAGAATTTACATTCAAATTTAATGTAGGCGAATTCAAATTTCTTGTTAATCTCTACATCTGTTGTTTTTAATTTGTTGGAACTTCTTTTAACGAAGCACAATTTTTCTTTCATTTGATATAAAGAAAACATTTCATTAAACGCGTTAAAGCTGGGAAATGCGTCTCCTTCTTTAGGGGTTCCATATTTTTACACTAAATAATTTGAAATAATTTGTTCGAGAAA
The DNA here is from genome assembly GCA_963556165.1 of Tipula helvola. Lineage (NCBI taxonomy): Eukaryota > Metazoa > Arthropoda > Insecta > Diptera > Tipulidae > Tipula > Tipula helvola. The sequence continues at coordinate 222,946,586 of OY744483.1, read as the reverse complement.
AAAGAGCACTAAAATGAAAAAAATAAGTAAGAACCATATCAATAAAATACTTTCTAGTTATTGAAAATAATAAAAATAATTAATATTTTTATTAGGTATGGCACTTACTTAACTTAATTTTTAATTACTAAATTAATATTATTTTTTTTTAATTAACCAAAAATAATTTTTAATTTAATTGATTTACCGTTTTGTTTCCATATTGCACAAAAAAATGTCCGTGCATAAATAATTTGGTGAAAAACTAAATTAACTGTAATTTTTCCTAGAATTAAAATTTAAAACATTGTTTGATTGGAATGTAAATGCCTGCTATTCTATTAAATTAAACCATTATATTGTTAATATTGTTTAGGATTGCTTCTGATAAATTTGAAAAAATACTAAAATCAGAAGGTGGCTTTAATTCAAGTAGTTAAACCAGTATAATAAAAAAATCGAAAACCGGGAAATCCCGGTCATAATTTTGATACAGAAATCGAGATCCCAGAATTCCACTTGAGAATTCCTTAATTTCCTATGCGGATTTTATTTAAAGACAACACTAAATAAACTGAAAAATGAGAAATCCCGTGATTTCCCGGTCATACTTCTGGGACCGATATCCCGTTTGAGAAACCCTAGTTCAGACGTGTGTTCTTTGCATGATTTTTGCCCTTCTTTCATACCATTCTTTAAGCTAAAATTAGTTTGTTGGTAAATACACATGTCAGAAACGAGGAAAAAGACGATATTATGAAGTATACTCATCTTTCAAACTGAATTGAACTTGATGCAAAAATATTTGTGATTCATATTGTTGATGCATATTGCAACTATTTGTGGAATCCCGAAAATTTTAAAATACTTTTGACTAAATAGAAATTTAGTCATTTATATTTTGTAGATTTAATTCGAATTTAAAAATTTAATATATCGCATTTAATTCGTTTTGAAAATGAATTAAGTTCTTAAGGAATAAATTCGTATTAATCTGTGAGGTTAACTCATTACGGAAACGCGAAAACGCGTGTTTCATTGTATGGATTTTGAAGAAGGATTTTTTCATAAAATAAATATAAATGAGCTTAAATTTATTTATTTTTTTTTTGGTTACATCAAGAGATGGTGTTTATATTGCAAATACTGTTTATTTGATTCGCTGGTTTAAGAATTATACCGATTTTACGAAAAAGTGTTTGCCATTTTTTGCGAAATTCGCCCGGACTGTAGTGTTAATTAATTTTACAAATTATACTTTCACGAAAGGCGGTGGATTTAATTCTTAATTAAAAATGAATAAATTTCTAATAAATATTTTAATAAAATCGATGTCGCGGAATTAATTCATAATTGAAATGATTTACCTAGTTGCGCGGTGAAAATGTCGCAAAATTAATTTTTTTTTTTTTTTTTTTAATAAATTCAGGGAACCGAGAAAATGCCAGTTGTAAATTACAAGTGCCAGTTGTAATACAAAAAATACAATGTCAAATACAGAATATTGTCCCATTTGGATTTTGTCCTATTTGGTTTTCGCTTTTTGATTTTTTAAATGATTTGAATTTTGTACCTTTTTTTTGTACTAATGTAGAAGTCTATTGTTTAACATGTTTTATATTTGAAACCTCCTGTAACAAATTTCAAACTTTTTTTGGAATAAACATAATTTTTTCTAAAATATTAATTAGATTTTGAATCGGAAGTATGTATGTTTTGCTTTCCATTTTAATAACAATTAATCCAAAAAATTTAAATAAGATATGTATATGTATTTATATAACTATGTGTTGTACATTATAATGCGAAATACAAGAATAATCAGTTCGATTCAATGGAATCTTCTATTCTTCTTATAAAATCTTCTTTAAATATAGAAGAAATCAAAAATAGAAGATTCTTCTATATTGGCATTCAATGTAGTAGTGTGATTCTAATCTTCTATTTTTCAGTATCGAAATTTAACATAGAATATTTTCTTCTATTTTTTAAAGGTCAAAGTGAACTACAATAATTTTTGGTTTTTAAATATTAAATAAAATTAAAATTAAAACTAATTTTGAACTAAAAGTAAATTAAATTACATAAAAAACTTCGTTTATTTTAAAATGTTATATACATACAGGGTAGTGGTGGAAATCTATCGATAGTACTATCGATATATCGATAGTTTCGTACTATCGAAAACAATCGATATTTTTTATATACTATCGATATATCGACCTATCCAAGTAAGAATATGATAAGTGAAAAATACTGTTTTTTTCAGGAGAGCAATATAAAGGTTTAATTAGTTCTTTTCGCTGATAGGAATAAGCGGATCACTTTAATTGTATCGTTTATACTGAAGAGTATCATAAAGTGGCTTTGAATTCTTTTAACTGGATTTTTAGTTAAAAACGCATTAATTTAAGAATATTAAATCAGTCATAACCTTATCAATTTTAGAGATAATACTTTAAGATTTTATCATAATAAGAATTCGACATCTTAAAGTCCAAAAATCGTATTCCCTTAAAACTATGATAACTGACGTTTTCATGGTCTTAATTGGATAGGTCGATATTGATATTTTATTCGTACAAGAGCGTTTTGCTATTATGCCATATAACTTTAGTTACGTTTTTCTTGTTGTCATTCCTTTTATATGCTAGTCAAATTATTGGTGATCACCCAACCCAAACGGTCTGAAAGCCAAAAAATGTTGAGATGCTGATTTTCTTACATAAAAACGATTGGCTGATTTTAAGCCAAAGTGGGAAACTGGGAAACTTTCCGATTATAATAACCTCCCTTGACTTTATAGTTTCTGGTTGTAGTCAACCTACATATATGTAATTGAATTAAGTTTATAAATTTATTATCCGATAGTATCGATAGTATATCGATAGTCTTTTAATTTCTGTCGATAGTTTTCTATCGATTGTTTTTTATGTTACTATTGATACTATCGATAGTTGAAATTGTCGATAGTTTTCCACCTCTAATACAGGGTGTTTGGTGCATCGTTTGCCAAATTGAATTGGCCCAAAGGAGGGGTCATTTGCTATCTCTTAAGCCCCAATAATTCATTTTTGGCCCAACGGATTTTTTTATTAACTCGTAAAATATTTGAAGAAGGTAACAAAAAACTTAAAACTCAACTTTTCATTGCAATAAAAAAAAACCTAAAAGTGATCGTTATTGGGGCCTGAAATGAGTTATTGGGGCTTAGGAGATAGCAATAATGACCTTCCCTTTATGTATATGTGTAATTTAAGCCAAAACCAGATTTTATCGCGAATGTCGAATATCAGGCTGATGTGTCCCGATAAATAAATCTTGTCATTTAGTAAAGTATTTGAATTGGTTTTTATGGCATATTGCCTAGTGTTGGAAAGGGGATAGACTAGAGAACTTAATAAAAAAGTGCGAAGATCCCGATCACTCTTAGTTTTTTTTTTATTGCAATGTTAAGTTGACTTTTAAGTTTTTACTATAGATTTCAAATATTTTAAGAGTTAATGAAAAGAAATCCGTAGGGCCAAAAATGAGGTATTGGGGCTTAAGAGATAGCAAATGACCCCTCTTTTGGGCCAATTCAATTTGGCAAACGATGCACCAAACACCCTGTATATGCTACACGCGGAGGTAGGCGGCCGTTGGATTTCAACATGGAGCAATCGAAGTAATGGATTGTGAATTAATACCTTTAAGTGCAAATGCAACACTTACAGTTCGTTAAATATCGCCTAGATTAACTGAACAGAATAGAAGAGATGCAAACTTAGGAGTTGGCACTGGCTTACCGCAGCTTGTAATTTAATTACGTTATTATAATTAAGTACACTATAATCTGGCAAAATGCTGCATATTTTGTAATTGAAATTTACCAATGATAAATTGCACTTGCAGTTATATCAATTTGAAAGATGATTTCTCAATGACGTTTCCCATATCGCCGAATCATGACAGGTGCATTTATTTTAAAATAATTAAAATAAACTTGTATTTTTAATGGTATTGAGTGGGACCGCGATTTTGCTGCTAACTCAGATATCAATGCACAGCATTTCCCTTTTGCACTTGTAAATATTTACGGAATGCACTATTAGGAAGCTCGAAGGGATCCATGTTCATTATTATGTCCTTCAATATCATTTTTAATTTTCATAAAATAAATTATTTAATTAATTTTTCTTAAATAAATAATAAATTCACTTACGTAGCTAGTCGCTTTTGGTGGTTTCTTCCCCTGCGCATCAAATAAAATCCATCTCTTAAAAATAACTTTTTAATTATACATATCAGCAAAATCAGAAAACAATCCACTTTCCAACCAACAAAAATTATTTCTTCTATCATAGAAGCCACATAAAATATGTCTTCTATTTTTAGTAAAAACCTTCTAAGCGAAAAATTCGAAAAAAAAAAATTTTTTAAGTTGAATAGCATTTCTTCTATTTTTTCCTTCTATTTTGAAATAATATGTTTTTCATATAAAATTATAGAAGAATAGAAGAAATTTAGAATGGGACAATTTAAACGGGCATACAAGAAAAATTTTTTGGCGACAAACATTATCATCAAAAATAATAAATTGGCATCACAAATAATATTTTGGCACCACATATGAAAAAACAAACAAATATTTTTGAAGGACATTATTAAATACTGTGGCGACAAACATTGACATCAAAATTAATAAATTGGCAACAAATATAATATTTTGGAACAGAAAAAAATAAATTTTAGAGTAAAAAAAAAAAAAAAATTGAGACCAAAACTTAAATTTAATCGATACAAATTATTTACTATTTGATGGGGGATCGATATAAAATATTGCAGTGTCATTAATAGATTCTATATAATCCGCTCCTACGTGCGGCACGCAGTGCGACATGTTTGCCTATCCTGGCTCCTACGTCCCTCGAAGTTTAAATCTAAGGCCCCTCGGAGGGCTAAGCGGGGGGGAGCGATGCGACCTCCCGCGTGCCCGTGAGAGTTACCGAAGCCGTTAGCCTCTACAATTCTAAGTTAAATTAGGGATCTCCATTTTCCAGAATATTTTAAAACTAATTTAATTTTTTTAATTTTTAATTTATTTATTTATAACTTTGTTGCCAGTTAATTGTTTTTGTCGCCCAAAATGTTTATTTCGATGCCAAAAAATAATTTTTGTGTACCCTTCCAATAGTGCCAAAAAATTATAAATGTTGCCAAATTATTATTATGATGCCAAGAAATTTTTGTTTGTTGCTCATTAATTTGTGCGGTTTTATTATTTTTTTACGATGTTAAAATTGTCTGATTTAATATAAATTGTTTTCGGCTTTTTATAGACAACATACTATTTGTAATGACATACTCATTATTTTCGATTTGGCAAATCAGAAAAATAATGGAGTCATACTCCTAATATATCTACCAGCAAAAGTAGAAAATATTCATCCCCTCCCCCCTTTTCTTTCCCGCAGAGTCAATACAAAGTGTATCAACTCTCAAAAATGAGAAATCTCTTTGAGATTTTGTGTTGGTAATTCGGTTTCGTACAGAAAAGTAAGGTCTACTCATCAGGTAGCTACGACCGAACTACAAAATTTCAACTCTCGAAAAATACATTAAGTATTTAACTAGAGGGTATTGAGTTAGCGAATTATATTCACTAACTCGAACTCAAAATCCCAAGCAGAAATCTCATTTGTGTGCGTATAATGCCCGCACTAATATTTACGATGTTAAAATTGTCTGATTTAATATAAATTGTTTTCGGCTTTTTATAGACAACATACTATTTGTAATGACATACTCATTATTTTCGATTTGGCAAATCAGAAAAATAATGGAGTCATACTCCTAATATATCTACCAGCAAAAGTAGAAAATATTCATCCCCTCCCCCCTTTTCTTTCCCGCAGAGTCAATACAAAGTGTATCAACTCTCAAAAATGAGAAATCTCTTTGAGATTTTGTGTTGGTAATTCGGTTTCGTACAGAAAAGTAAGGTCTACTCATCAGGTAGCTACGACCGAACTACAAAATTTCAACTCTCGAAAAATACATTAAGTATTTAACTAGAGGGTATTGAGTTAGCGAATTATATTCACTAACTCGAACTCAAAATCCCAAGCAGAAATCTCATTTGTGTGCGTATAATGCCCGCACTAATATTTACGATGTTAAAATTGTCTGATTTAATATAAATTGTTTTCGGCTTTTTATAGACAACATACTATTTGTAATGACATACTCATTATTTTCGATTTGGCAAATCAGAAAAATAATGGAGTCATACTCCTAATATATCTACCAGCAAAAGTAGAAAATATTCATCCCCTCCCCCCTTTTCTTTCCCGCAGAGTCAATACAAAGTATATCTACTTTTGCTGGTAGATATATTAGGAGTATGACTCCATTATTTTTCTGATTTGCCAAATCGAAAATAATGAGTATGTCATTACAAATAGTATGTTGTCTATAAAAAGCCGAAAACAATTTATATTATTTTTTTGTATCTCAAATATTAATTTTTTGTGTGCCGGTTTATTGCCAGCCATTTAGAATAGAAGATTTACATTGAATCGAACTGAATAAAACAATGCATTTGATCAACGCAACGAAAAAAAATGCCCTTGTAGAAAAATATTGTCGGGTTTAGATACCATACAAGATATACAGAAAATAAGGTATAATATTGCGCATGCTGTTGCTATCCTTTTTTCACAATTTGACGTCACGTGAAGACAAAATTGCTGATATTTATATGGAGTTTCGTGATATTTTTATTAATTTTTTAAATAAATGGAAAATAAATGATTTTTTTTTTATTTTTGCCATTAATTATTTTTCGACTTTATGTTTAAATTAAACTTTTCAATTTTTATTTTAGTTATATACTGCAGTACTTTTAGAATTAAATCGCGAAAAGAGGCATGTTTTAATATTCATGTTGTAACAACCGCTTGTGGTTGTTATGATCTGTTTAATTTAAATCTGTAATTACGGTTGAAAATCCCAACAAGGTTGCATGTTTATCCACTGCGCTGCATAAAATCTCTTCCACTACACGTCATTCTTTCTTTGGCTTAATTTGTAATAGAAAATATATTTTTTTTTTGGTAGAGTGTACCATTTAGCATTTTATACTTCTCCGTATTTTGGTCGGTTACTCGATTCGTTTTATCATTTTTTGTTTGATGGTATGTAATGACGTGTAGTGGTTGGTGTGTTGCTTCATCTGTTTGTTTTGGTTAGCGCGTGCATTTTCCATGTAAATGGAATGTTCCAGAAAATTGGTTAATTAGTGTTGGTGTGTGCGAATCGATTTTGGGTGATGTCGTATGTGTACGTCATCCGAAATTTATCGGTCGGGTTTTTTTTTTTTATATGAGTAAATAATTTTGGGTGGGGGAAAAAAATTTATTTTTTGTACACGTCGGGTTTATTTTATTTTTTTTAGTCTAGTTTTGAAATTTTGAGAAAGATGTAAGCTGATGTAGCATAGAACGGATAATTATAAATATAAATTTTTTTTTTTGTTTTAAAATTAAATTAGTGATAAAAATATGGAATTGTTAAGTGCCAAGTGGGCGATAATATTTGTAAAATTTTTTTGATAAGTTATTGGGTGAAATATTTACTCTGATGAGTAATTAAAAAAAAAAAAAAAAAAAAAGAAAAGATCCACATATAAATAAATTTTTTTTTTGGTTGTTAGTGCCGTGTGGCATATAAGTTCTGTAAACTTTTGCTTTGTGAAAATATTATAATCTGGAGATTAATGGAAAAAAAAAATATAGTAAAACATAAATAATATTTTTTTTTAAAAAATTGTTAAATTAAATAAAATCGATAAAACAAAACTGTATGTAAATTAAATTGATTATAAATAAAAGATACGGCATTGTGAAAACTGAAGAAATAATATGTTATCAATATAAAAAAAAAACATCCAAAATAAACTAAAGAAAAATAAGTGATGGTTGATGAAGTTTTGGCGTTGGAATTTGATGATTGTTGGGACACCAAAGTAAAAAAAATCCCTAATTAGTGTCAGTCCATTTGAAAAGTACTATTGTTGAGATATTTGGTGTGGTAACTTACCTGTGAAAAAAAAAAAAATAATAAAGAAGCCGCCATATTACGGAATAATTGCTGAAAACTGGAAAAAAAAAAAAAATAAAAATAACACGTTTCCTTACGTGGTTTGTTTGGGTTTGTGGCAGCAACTCTGCATATCAGAGTGGGGTTCGAGAAACCAGAGGGGGCTGCTGTGTTTCCTGCGACGGCGCTGTATTGCGGTTAGGTCGGACGGCCTATTTTGTTCAGGTAAGGTGTTCAAGGGAAAATAAACAAATAACCTTGGAACACCGCGTGTAGTTTATTATTAGTTTATTGTAATTCAAACTGGATTGTTTGGGTTTTGGTTTTATTAATATATTTCTTTTTTTTTATATATATATATATAAATTTTTTCGCGGTTTACAGATTCCGGGTGGCGTCATATGCGACACCCCACAAAATCGATTCGCACCACATTTTTTTTTGGTAATTCATCTAACGGTTCATTTTCATTTCAAATTTCTTTCATTTCATTTTTGTTTTCATTTCGTTTTTTTCCCGATTTGGGTTTTTTATGCGTAATTGCAGATTTTTTTTTATTATGATTTCTGGTTACATTTAGTGATGTGTTGCTAATTAGTTCTGGGTGATCGCGTGAGGATGGGCGGCCTTATGCTGACCTAGGCCTTGAGCAGGGTCGCCGGAGTGGCACCGGCGTCCCTGTCGAACGCAAATTTTGTTTTTATGATTATCTACCACTGTGGTCGTGGCACAGTAGAATAATTTTCTTGTCCCCTTCGTTTTATCTCTATGCGGTTTTCAAGCATAGTAATATGTCTGGTAACCCCCACGCCTAGCGGCGAGCTTTAGCCAGCGCAATACCGCAACCAGACCTCTGTTGCTATGTTCTGTTTAACAAAATCCCTTTTGGGGGATTTTGTTACAGTGGCGCCCAAACTTCGGCTAATTTTTTTTTTGCATTTTCGTCTTTTCAGATTTCACAAATTTTTTCAGCTTACTTGTTGTGAGTACCACGTGCAAAGTCCAACGCTTGCGTTGTTTGAGCTTGCACGGGTGCTCACATCAACGTTTTCTGCCCGATCAACATTCAAATCTGCATTGCAACCAGCGTAAGCTGTTTGATTGCATGCAGATGAGAATGTTGATCCCTATTCTCAGCTCGTCTGATGAATGGGCTTACCATTTCTGCCATGTGGCATTGATTGTGGTTAAGCTCATTCTTCTTTCGTTCTGAGTTTAGTCTTTTTAAATTTTTAAAGTCTTCGTACCCTATAATTAACTTAATTTTTTCTATTTCAGTCCGACTACCTACATGGGGAGGGATCACAGCATGTTCTAACCTTTGGTTATTTGATCTTGCTGGATCGCTCGTCATGTTGGTTCCATGTGTCATGGGTGTTGGGATCGCGAACTTGTTGTTTCCACCAATGTGGTGTTGATTGGACAGTTCGTGATCGCAGTACTCATTGGCACATCTTTAGTCAACTTCTACTTGCAGGTAAAATTTTATTTTTCAATTTTTTTTTCAATCCAAATTAAACTACTGGGACCACAGTGGTAATTTTTATTTTTTTTATTATTATAGCGTTCACGCCTGGCTCAGCATGGGGTCGTGATCATCTCTCACGTGATCACATTTTTTGTTATTTTTTGATACAAGTAATACATTTTACTTATTTTTCCTTTTGCTTTTTCATTTTTGTGAAATTTTGTTTTTTTGATTATTGGTTGTTTTTCAGTTGGTTAATGGAGCAGCTAAAATACTGTTAATAATTTTGGTTAGTTCATTTTTTATATTGTAGTAATTCTATTTCGGTATTTTGATTTTTTTTTTTTGTTTTTGTTTTGGGTTTATATTTGCTTGCGAATGAATTCCGGCAATAATAATCTACCGTGGGATAGACCGGCAAGTGCGGTTGTTCATACAGTGTTTGAGTCGAGTGAAAGTAGTGCTTTACCGCGGATAAGTCCTTGGGATAACCATAGTAATTTTCCAGCTCCTCAATCCTTCCGACTTGTTGATATCTACGTGGTTATTATAGTCATAATTTAAAAGTTCATTCTAATTTCATTATTTTATTAAATTATTTACTTTAATTTTTTTTTCGGTTTTGGTTAAGTTTTTTTTTGAAATTATTAAATTACTCATTCAATATAGTTAAAAAAAATTTTATTATTCGATAATTTTTTTTTGATCAGGAATCGGTTTCATTTTATTTAAATTAATTTTACCGTAATTTTTGGTGTATATATATATATATACATATATATTATATATATATAAATTCACTCTATTTTCTTTTATAATTCTTTTTATTCATATTCATTTCAATAGTAAACTCAGTAAACATAAATTCTTTTTGTCCTTTAAATTATATTGAGGTATTAAGCAACACTTTAGATTCCAACACATTACCTTGGGATAGACTGGCGAGTACGGATGAGAAAAAGGTTTTGAGTTGAGCGCTAGTTCAGTATTGACGCGAGTGGTCCAGTGGATAGTAATTTGTGCTCGCAGCTCCTCAAACAGCCCGGCTTGTGGATATCTACTTGGTCATAGTGAGTCTAATTTGAGATTGGTGCTTCAATATATGTTTTCAATAAATTTCTTTAAATAATTAATTAATAATTTAAAAAATTTTTTTTTCTGCTTTAAATTAAGTAATTCTATCTTGTTTTTCATATATATATATATATATATTCAAATATTTTTATATTTAATTTTTTTGGTGGGTAAAAATTTTTTTTTTTTGTAATCTCTTCAATTAAATAATTTGATTTTTTTTTTGTGGTTGAAAGTGCCAGTATCGCTGGTTTTCATTTATTATTTACGTTAAATTTTAATAACTTTTGGTTTAGGTAATTTTAATTATAACTATAATCTATTCAGTAAATATAAGTTGGAATTTTTTTTTTAATTTAAATATTGTTAGTTTACATTTGTTGAGAATTAATTCTCGTTAAGTTTAAATCACGTTTAAATTCAATTTTGGTTAATTTTTTTTTGTAGCTTTAAATTTTTTTTTCTCTGTTTCACTCAATCTTTTCATAATGGACGAATTAATTAAGGCATTTAATGTGGATCCTAATTCAATTGATCAGGCGGAAATGATGAGAGTATTGACGGCTCAAGTTCAACTGCTGACCAACGAAGTGAGAATACAGCTGGATGCGGAACAAGCAGCCGGTGTGCATAGTCAGTTAAATCCAACGTTAAAAATTCCTGTTCCGGAGGTGTCTTTTGGGCCACCTCCTCACCCTGATTTTGCTGGTCCTGCAAGAGATCCACTTGTTTCCACGGCGATAAACCCGCAGGACAATAATTTGCCTGAATTAACTCATTCTTTCATGGAACCTGTCTCTAAAGAGCGTTCATCTCCGGAGCAGGCTACCCAACGTTCCAATTTTCAGTCAGCACCAGATGCTAGAGATCTTCATAATAGTACTTTGAATCCCGTGCCTTCAGCAATTCATAATCCACCTGTTCAGTTCAACTCCGATTTCAATAGACGTTCCTTATCTCGATGTGGGATTTCCTACACAGGTTCACCTTCTGGCATAACTGTGGACATGTTCCTTTTCCAGCTGGACTCTGTAGTGAAATCCAACAATCTATCACCTTCCTCTGTACTTCTGGATCTGCATCTTGTCCTGAAAGATGTGGCACTGCAGTGGTACTGGACCTACCGCAGGTATAATCCTTCAGCACCTTGGGATAGCCTCCGATTAGCCTTCCAAGAAAGATTTAAAGATAGGCGTACTCCCTACGAAATTCGTCGTATGGTTGAGTCTCGTAAACAGTTACCTAACGAATCATTCTTGGAGTTTTATCATCACATGTGGAATTTGGCCCTGCAGTGTCATACCCCTTACAGCGACGATGAATTCATACAACTACTGATGAACAATATGAAGCCTGTCCTTCAGTATCAACTTACTGATCGACACTTCTCACATATCAATGAGCTCATCAAAAGTTGTACTTCATGGGAAGATTCGCTAAAACGTTTTCGTTCTCCACCTGATTACTCGATGCACCCTCGTCGTAGTATCAATGAACTCGGTGTTGAGAGTATGTATGATTCAGAACCAGTCGTTCCAACTTCTAATCCGTCAGTTTTATCCGCAGATACGTCAGGAACCGCATATCGCGTGCCATCTGGTGTTTTTGTTCCGACGTCCGAATCTGTGCAACATATTTCTGCGATTAGCCCAAGTCACTCTTACCGTGTCCCAATGGGAACATCGGCTACAACTTCTACGTCATTTAAATTCCCTTCTACTTCAACTACACCTAATGTAAACAATACCTCCAGATCTGGCCGCAATTACATTTGCTATAATTGTTCTGATATAGGGCATGGTTTTCGAGACTGTCCTCGTCCTCACTTGGGTGCCTTTTGCTATCGTTGTGGTCTCAAAGGCACCATTTCAACAAATTGTGTTCGTTGTGCGGGAAACCAGATCAGTGGTTCATGGAGATCGGGGAACCAGGAACCACAGACCATCTCAACCCCAACCATAATTACCAAAGTAGATGCAGTCAGCAATACCGACCCAGAGTTTCGGAAGAGACTGATGCCAGATGGAAAGAATCAGTCGAACCAGTGAAAGTTCGCGTTGAGTCCTTTGACTCCGCAATCTCTTCTGGATCTGGTTCAGCTGGTTCCGACCTAATGGTATCGGACTCTTGCTTGCCTGTTTCTCCACCTGAATGTCGAGTAAATTCCTTTTCCAAATTGGAACACTCCATTCCTTCAACTTCTTCATTTAACAATAGTTCTAATTTTTCTGATTCCGTTCCGTCTCTCCCCAACACTTTTGGGAAACTCATCTCAGCTCAGTTACTTCGCTCAAAAAAATACTGGGAGCAACGTCGGATTTTGCGATCCTTTGTTGTTTCTTCAGTACTCGGTTCTGAGACTAGCGATAAACGGCCTTATGCCGATATTCTTGTCAATGATGTTCCATACCGAGGTCTATTAGACAGTGGAGCGAGTGTGAGTGTGTTGGGTTGTGGTTCTGAAAAGTTGTTGGCGGACAACAACCTTCATATTCATAATTTTCCTACTTCTATTCAGACTGCGAGTGGTCAATCTCAGAACGTCCTTGGTTACATAAATGTTCAGGTTAGCTTTAATTCCCAATCTCATTACATGCGATTCTTTTTAGTACCTTCTCTAAAGCAATCTCTTTATTTAGGGATTGACTTTTGGAATAAATTCGGCATTACTTTGCAACTACCTGCGTTGAGTGAATTATCGGACTCCGCAGAAATATCTTGTTCTCCTAAATTCCATTCTCTCTCTCCAGATGATAACTTAAAGCTCTCTACAATAGTTAAAAAATTTCCGTCAAGTGCTAAAATGGGTCTTGGACGAACTACATTAATCTCTCATGAGATTGATGTTGGTGAATCCAAGCCTGTTAAGCAACGTTTTTACTCTGTTTCTCCTGCTAAGCAAAAACTAATGTACGATGAGCTAAATAGGATGTTATCACTGGATGTGATTGAAGAAAGCCACAGTTCATGGTGTTCTCCTGTCACCATGGTGCATAAGGCTAATGGCCAAGTACGCTTGTGTTTGGATGCCCGTGAGGTGAACAAGGTGACGGTCAGGGATGCGTATCCGCTTCCACTTATCAACGGATTGTTGGGTCGTTTGGATCAAACTCGCTATATATCAACTATTGATCTAAAAGATGCCTTTTGGCAGATCCCTCTTGACCCGCAATCCCGAGATAAGACGGCGTTTACTGTCCCTGGTCGTCCCTTGTACCACTTCAAGGTCATGCCCTTTGGGTTGTGCAACGCTCCCCAAACACTGTGTCGCCTTATGCATCGGGTGATTCCTTATCAACTGCACGACAAAGTATTCGTCTACCTTGATGATTTATTGGTTACTTCGTCCACTTTTGATGAACACTTGGAACTTTTGGAAGTGGTGGCTTCGTTGCTAGTAAAGGCTGGTTTAACCATAAATTTGGAAAAGAGTCAGTTTGTTTTGAAGGAGGTTAAATACCTGGGTTATTTAGTGGGTGATGGTTGCCTTCGCACCAACCCAGAAAAATGTAAAGCAATTAGAGAATTTCCACGACCAAAAACAACTAAGCAGATACGTAGTTTCTTGGGTTTATGTGGGTGGTATAGGCGTTTCATAAAAAACTTCGCGTCTTTAGCTGCTCCACTAACTGATCTGACAGGGAAAAAATCTAAGTCTAAATGGAATCTTCACGCTGAGGAATCCTTCCAATCTCTTAAATTATCTTTGTCGTCTGCTCCTGTTTTGGCTAATCCTGACTATGGGCGCCCTTTCTTTATCCAATGTGACGCAAGTGCTGTTGGCGTGGGTAGTGTACTTTTTCAGCTTGATCCTGATGGCGCTGAACACCCCATTGAATTCTTTTCTCACAAATTAAATGCCGCTCAGCGAAATTATTCTGTAACTGAGTTGGAGTGTTACGCAGCAGTACTTAGCGTCCAGAAGTTTCGGCCCTATATCGAGGGATACCCGTTCACGATTTATACCGATCACGCTAGTCTCCGCTGGTTGATGTCCCAAAAAGATCTATCTGGTAGACTCGCCCGCTGGAGTTTAAAACTGCAAGCGTACAAATTTGATATCGGATATCGTAAAGGAACGGTGAATGTTGTACCTGATGCCCTCTCTAGAGCTTTTTATAGTGAGCCCACAGACGATGTAAGTAATGATCAACCTTTTCCTCCTGTTGAAACTACTTTGAATGATGATTCCTCCTTACTTTGTGATTCTCCTGTTATACAAGAAAATGTGTCTAGTTTAAATTCTTCAAGTGACAATTCGGTTCTACATATTGATCTTAACTCTTCAGCTTTTCAGGACGATGAATATGTTCAACAGATCAATCGAGTACAACAATTAAAAGATTGCGATCACAACTTCAAAATTCGTGATAATAAACTCTTGATCTTACCTTCCTACGCTTCTCGTTATACGTCCACTGATTTGTCTGAATGGAAGTTAGTAGTTCCGTTGTCCTTGACTGCAAACTTAATTGAACTGGCTCATTCTTCTCCTACTTCTGCTCATATGGGTATTAAAAAAACTGTAGAACGACTTCAACGGCAATTTTTCTGGTTTGGTATGACTAAACAAATCAAACTTTTCATCTCTAATTGTGTACAATGCAAGATGAATAAGCCTGTAAATTTTAGCACTCAACCTTTGATGGGTTCTCAAACTGAGTCTACCAGACCTTTTGAAAAATTGTTCGTTGATTTCCTTGGACCTTATCCTCGCTCCAAACGAGGTAATACCTGTATCGCTATAGTGTTGGATCATTATTCAAAGTTTGTTCTAGTCAAACCATTGCGTGAAGCTTCCGCCTCTTCTCTGTGTAGCTTTTTGGAAAATGAGGTGTTTTTACTTTTCTCTGTGCCTGCAGTGATTACTTCTGATAATGGTAAACAATTCATATCTAACTTATTTAAAGATCTCTTGAAAAAATATAATGTTGATCATATACGTACTCCTATTTACTCTCCTCAAAGCAACGCTTCTGAGAGAGTTAATCGGACGTTACTGTCTAGTATTCGGTCTTATCTTGATGATCATGCACATAATGAATGGGATTGCCATCTTTCTGAAATCACTGCAGCATTGCGAAATGTTAAACACGACGTCACGAATTTTTCTCCTCACTATTTGGTCTTTGGTCAACACATGTCACTAAACGGTTCAGATTATGCTTTACGTAAACTTTTATCTCCTCAGGATGATAACGAAATACATGTGTTGTCCAAATCTAATAGATTGAATCTTATTCGTGATCAAATAACTCATTACCTGAAAGTTGCACATGAGAAATCAGCGGTTCGATATAATTTGCGTAGTAAAACTAGGAATTTCCTGCCTGATCAACCTGTGTTTGTCCGATCCTTCGCACAAAGTAGTGCTCCTGATAGATTTTCTGCAAAGTTAGCTGCTAAGTTTATTCCTGCTTTTATCACTGATAAAATCGGAACAGTCTCTTATAATATCAGAAATCTTGATGGAAAACCTTTGGGAGTTTATCATGCCAAGGATATACGATTGTGACAAATTATTAGTGAAATTTTTTTCTCCTTCCCTCTTACTTTCATGCCTGGCTTTGAGATCTTTTCTCGGGTGTGAGTCGTCCCCACGCTGTAACAACCGCTTGTGGTTGTTATGATCTGTTTAATTTAAATCTGTAATTACGGTTGAAAATCCCAACAAGGTTGCATGTTTATCCACTGCGCTGCATAAAATCTCTTCCACTACACGTCATTCTTTCTTTGGCTTAATTTGTAATAGAAAATATATTTTTTTTTTGGTAGAGTGTACCATTTAGCATTTTATACTTCTCCGTATTTTGGTCGGTTACTCGATTCGTTTTATCATTTTTTGTTTGATGGTATGTAATGACGTGTAGTGGTTGGTGTGTTGCTTCATCTGTTTGTTTTGGTTAGCGCGTGCATTTTCCATGTAAATGGAATGTTCCAGAAAATTGGTTAATTAGTGTTGGTGTGTGCGAATCGATTTTGGGTGATGTCGTATGTGTACGTCATCCGAAATTTATCGGTCGGGTTTTTTTTTTTTATATGAGTAAATAATTTTGGGTGGGGGAAAAAAATTTATTTTTTGTACACGTCGGGTTTATTTTATTTTTTTTAGTCTAGTTTTGAAATTTTGAGAAAGATGTAAGCTGATGTAGCATAGAACGGATAATTATAAATATAAATTTTTTTTTTTGTTTTAAAATTAAATTAGTGATAAAAATATGGAATTGTTAAGTGCCAAGTGGGCGATAATATTTGTAAAATTTTTTTGATAAGTTATTGGGTGAAATATTTACTCTGATGAGTAATTAAAAAAAAAAAAAAAAAAAAAGAAAAGATCCACATATAAATAAATTTTTTTTTTGGTTGTTAGTGCCGTGTGGCATATAAGTTCTGTAAACTTTTGCTTTGTGAAAATATTATAATCTGGAGATTAATGGAAAAAAAAAATATAGTAAAACATAAATAATATTTTTTTTTAAAAAATTGTTAAATTAAATAAAATCGATAAAACAAAACTGTATGTAAATTAAATTGATTATAAATAAAAGATACGGCATTGTGAAAACTGAAGAAATAATATGTTATCAATATAAAAAAAAAACATCCAAAATAAACTAAAGAAAAATAAGTGATGGTTGATGAAGTTTTGGCGTTGGAATTTGATGATTGTTGGGACACCAAAGTAAAAAAAATCCCTAATTAGTGTCAGTCCATTTGAAAAGTACTATTGTTGAGATATTTGGTGTGGTAACTTACCTGTGAAAAAAAAAAAAATAATAAAGAAGCCGCCATATTACGGAATAATTGCTGAAAACTGGAAAAAAAAAAAAAATAAAAATAACACGTTTCCTTACGTGGTTTGTTTGGGTTTGTGGCAGCAACTCTGCATATCAGAGTGGGGTTCGAGAAACCAGAGGGGGCTGCTGTGTTTCCTGCGACGGCGCTGTATTGCGGTTAGGTCGGACGGCCTATTTTGTTCAGGTAAGGTGTTCAAGGGAAAATAAACAAATAACCTTGGAACACCGCGTGTAGTTTATTATTAGTTTATTGTAATTCAAACTGGATTGTTTGGGTTTTGGTTTTATTAATATATTTCTTTTTTTTTATATATATATATATAAATTTTTTCGCGGTTTACAGATTCCGGGTGGCGTCATATGCGACACCCCACAAAATCGATTCGCACCACATTTTTTTTTGGTAATTCATCTAACGGTTCATTTTCATTTCAAATTTCTTTCATTTCATTTTTGTTTTCATTTCGTTTTTTTCCCGATTTGGGTTTTTTATGCGTAATTGCAGATTTTTTTTTATTATGATTTCTGGTTACATTTAGTGATGTGTTGCTAATTAGTTCTGGGTGATCGCGTGAGGATGGGCGGCCTTATGCTGACCTAGGCCTTGAGCAGGGTCGCCGGAGTGGCACCGGCGTCCCTGTCGAACGCAAATTTTGTTTTTATGATTATCTACCACTGTGGTCGTGGCACAGTAGAATAATTTTCTTGTCCCCTTCGTTTTATCTCTATGCGGTTTTCAAGCATAGTAATATGTCTGGTAACCCCCACGCCTAGCGGCGAGCTTTAGCCAGCGCAATACCGCAACCAGACCTCTGTTGCTATGTTCTGTTTAACAAAATCCCTTTTGGGGGATTTTGTTACAATGTATAGAGCAGACTGTTTGAGCACATTGTATAACAAGCTTCGAAATTAATGAGTATAATTCAGAGATTGAAAAAAAACTGTACGGAATGATACGGTATCTCAATAGAACACAATACATTATCTTCGATTTAATGTTTGTGAATTAATACACAAACCAAATTCCATACGCTTAATGTTAAATGCAAGGTTCACAAACACAAAGATAGGAAACTGTACATTGTGCACATGCATTATTATTTCTTTTGTTTTACTGTTCTACGTACACATACAGTATTTTCTGTTTTTGTGTTTGTGTATGCAATCTAATACGCAAAAAATACGAAATACATTACAAGTTCTGTATATTTAGTGTACTTTACTTTTGATTGAGCTAAGTGTGGGTTATTACGTTTTTAGTTTCCTAAAAATATAAGTGTATTTTCCTACCTTACGTAATTATGAGAATTCTTGTTTTTTGACTAAAATTTTTTCAGAAAATGGCACCCATGAATAAATACCCATCGTAGTTAAAATATATCAAAAAAACCTTTTCAAATAAAATTGCAACTTTTATTTTATAATAAATTATAATTAAAAAAAACAAAAAAAAAAATTTTAATTTAAAAAAATTACCAAAAATAAAAACAAAAACTTCATAAATACAAATTTTTCACGTAAAAAAAAGAAATTTAATTTAAAAAGAAAAATAATCAAAAATTAAAAAATCAATCGGTATAATCAAAAATTCCATTGACTTTGACTAATAGTATGTGCTCTAAATGGAAAGGTGTTAATCTATTCCGTTGATCGGCCAATATATACTTTAAAGCTGAAAATAATCGCTCCACACTAACTTGGGTTGATGGTATTGCTAACACTATCTCAGCTATGATGGATAGAGTGTTATTTTGATTGTCCCAAAACTCTAAAATATTTGAATTTAAAGGTATTCTTTGTTGGCGATCATACATTAGAAAATCTGTTTCTAAATTTGATAATAATGAATTGGGCTCGTTATTGGTGGGAACAGGATCCAAATTTTGCAAGTACTCTGAAAATGTTTTTGAAGATTCTAATTTATTGCTTGTTGATGCTTCATCCATACTTGTTACTGTCTGTTGATAAGTATTTTCGATTAAAACGGAATAGGCTCTGTGAATAAAACAGTGGGTTAAATTTAACAGTAGTTTACAATAAAAGAAAGAAAATTCAAAATTTAGATTTCAAATTCAGTTATAAATTCAAATCCAGTACTTCATTGTATCATTAATTTCATTTATTGTTTACTCTCCCAAGTAGTAACTGTATTTGAAAGATTACTTACGAGTACCTTTTAAAGAAGTAATTCGTTTATATATAGAGCTTATATATTTCTTTGCCCTTGTTATTTGGTCTGCAGACAAACAAACTTTGATTCTTGGATCCAAAAATATAGCCGCGTTAAATAGCTCATTGCCGAATAATTTCATTTTCCTTTTGTTTAATGAATCTGTTAACAAGACTGTCATTTCGGTAGAAGGCATGCTTCCTGTTTGAATTAAAATATCCATAATAACAACATATAATTCACTGAAGCATAACTGTTCAGATTGTAGCTTAATTGTTGCTTAATTGTTGCTGTGTAAATAGGTCGAAATACATTAATAAATTCTTTCATAAAACTCCACTTGTCTGCACTAATTAAAAGATCTGAATTTTCTGAACTTAATGAGTTTATTATTTCTTCTAATTCTAATAATCTTTCTAACATATTAAATGTAGAGTTCCATCTTGTTACACAGTCTAATATTGGCTTCTTATAAAGACCATTTTTTAAAATATTAAGGTGGATTTGAGTTCGAAGCCTTTTCGCTACAAATCTGCACAATTCAATTTTTGCTTTTATCTGTGGATTTTTCAAGACATCCTGCACACAAAGCTGGAACGTATGTGCACCACAACGTATACTAGTAATGCTATAAGACAGGAACTGTGATCTCACATCATCAAAGTCAAAGTTTTCTAGGTCGTTATCATTATTTTCTTCTTGCAAATAATTTTTTAAATCAGAATTTAAATCATTCACTGCTTTCAGCATACTTATTTGCTCCATTGTCTGTAGTAATTGTTAAAATTTGAGTGATGTCAATATTATATTCTTTTAAAACATCTACTATGACTGATTTCAAATATTCACTTGTATGAGATGATTTCAGTTCTCGGATTGCTAATGTTTTGATCGTAATAATTTTATTTTTGATATACTGAACATTTATTCCTAGAACACTTAAGTCTTGTCTTGTCGCAGCATCAATTTTTAGAGATAATAGTCTTCCCTTTCGATCTTCTACGATTTCGTTTTTCAGTTTTTGCGAAAGAGCAATAATCCGGTCATTAATACTGTGTGAATTTACACTTGCATTCAATGCATCAAAGACTGGTTGCACTAGGATTTTAATTGCTGGATCCTCAATCATGCATAATGGGCGACCATTCTTTGTGAATAATTCCACAATTGCCAATTCAATATTTCTTTTATTCACTTCTTTACATAACTTAGTTTTTATGTTCTCACTATTTTTAGATTTTAAATCGTATTTTACGTATTCGTATTTTAATTTTATGTAATTAGAATATAACTCCGGATGAGCCACTTTTAGATGCCTTTCTAAATTTCCAGTATGTTTGTTTAAAATTTTACTAGAACATTTACCATTATTGCACAATATTTCATTCTTATCATTTTCTCCAAACAAATCGTGTAAAGCAAAATTTTTTGGACGCGGCATTTTTATTAATTTTCACTGTTTGTTTGAAATGGAAAAGTACCTAAATATGCAGAACTTGTAATGTATTTCGTATTTTTTTGCGTATTAGATTGCATACACAAACCCAAAAAGAGAAAATAATGTATGTGTAATTGTGTACTTAGAACAGTAAAACAAAAGAAATAATAATGCATGTGCACAATGTACAGTTTCCCATGATACAACCACCTTCTACAGATAAACTCAATATGAATACGTTGTCGTTACTATATACAATATATTTTGGTGAAACCAAATTTTTTAATTCTGTTTAGGCTTGTTTCAACTGTTCCAATAAATGCTTATTATTTGACTTTTTATTTTACTTTTTTTTTTATTCTATCTTTTATTTCATTCTCTATTCTACAGTGTGTGAGTACTAGCTACCAGAGAACGGAACAAGCGAAATCGAGTCTAATCGAAAAACCATAATAAGTTTTTTGTTTTTGTTTGATTTTGTTCGTTTTTGAATTTACTCGTTTTATTTTGTTTTTCGTACTGCTTGCTTGTAAATATTTTTCGAAAAATTTGCTTGCAAAATATCAAACAAACTCGATCTTACGTGTAAATATTGGCATATAAAATTAAATATTTGATGTTTACTTTAAGGTGTTAAGGTAACATTTAGTGATTTTCTGCATCATATTAGCAATTGAATAATGTAAACAAAAACCAAACGGCACATTGGTTAAAGCTATAGCGTTTAGTTCGTGAAGTGCCGTGCTTAAATTTCGAAAGTGATAAAAAAGGAATATTTTATGTAGTAAAGTAAAAAAAAAAAAATAAGACTTTTTGTAAGGCCGATTCTAACTTCTAAAATTTTATGTTTTGATATTTTTATTTTTAGTTTTTTACTACAAATCCATAAAGGAAGCAGATACGTTGTCATTCCAGAATCTGACTCAATAGCTTATAAGGAACCTTTTTTGATAAATTAATGTGGGATTTGTTTCGTGTTTAAGACAGAAATGTAAACATTATCGTATGACACCCAATCTTCCTGATACCTTAACAAAATATGCATTCTGCAGAGGATATATTTACAAACCCAATTATATCTCGGACTAACGGGCAGTTCCAGGTGATTTTCAAAGTTATTAGAGAATAACCCCATTACCAAATTAAACTGAATTGTAACGAACACTACTATCTACAAAACTTACGAATTCCTAGGAGTGTGCTCTTTTCAGTTTTCACGCATTTGGTATACTACACGTAGAAGGTACCCGAAATTCTATTTTTTTTTTTAATTTGGCATAGTTGAAGGTTTTCAAGCTATAACAGGCCACAAAATTCATTAAGCAGGTTATTAAGTAGTTCACTGTATTTATTTTATGGGATGTTTCCTTTAATAATTTTGAGCAAACTATTGATCCATTTTCAATATCTATACTGAAGTACAGTGTGCCAAAGAAAAGTTGTTCGAGGTGATACCTAGATTCATATTTTACTTAATACTAGCTTTTAAACTATTTAACGTAAATCAAATGTCTTTAGTTTAAGTTCTAGGATTTACTAACACCTTTATTTTGTTGATAACACACTGGCATATTGAAGACTCTTTCGAGATTAATTTTTTAATTTCGTTCGTTCTCCTACCCCATACAAAGAAATTCAAAATAATGTCGATTATAATAATTGCTTGCTTGTTGTAATTATCATCAAACCACTCTTTACTTTGGAGATCGAAATGACTTGCTTATGTCGGTGCTTTTGGAATATCCTCAAGAAGAATAGTAAGGCCTTAGGAAGCCTGAATGATCAAATTAATTCGCAGTTACATCACCACAGAATATATTCTCACCAAACTTTTGTTGGAACTATGTTGGTTTTTTAACACGTTTGTCTGATGCTGAATGATGAATCGTTTCTAACCAACAGCACGAAGTTCTCGCTATAAGTGAATGCAGCTGTTAAATAAGGCTACTATAGGTTATGTCTACTGTAACGAACTTTGACAATGTTGCATTTAATGATTTTATTTATTGCCAATTGTTAAATTTTTGGAAAAAACATTTTAAAGGTAGTGGTTTTTCTTTGTTATAAAAAACCAAACGATTTAAGTAAAATATTCGTAAAGTTGAGAACAAGCTATCGGGAATTTTTCCAATTAGCTGCGGTATTCAACAAGAAGATGTCTGTCACCAATACTCTTTAATGTGATCTCTGGTTTTAGAGTCTACGATGCAATTTACTTGCGGCCGTACTTTGGGTCTTAATATCTTGGAAATTCGACAAGCTGATATTGTATAGAGTGTTGATCAGGACTGTTGTCATGTGTAGGTGTGAGAGTGAGACATTGACCATAAAAGCTTCTTATTATTACTATTATCAATCAAATTTAATTTATACATAATAATTAATTAATTACAAACGGGGTTGAGAGAAACTGATGACAAATGTCATTAGTTAAATATGCATTTATGTCTCAATATGTATCGGAATGGTAAGATACTCTAAAATAAAGGTTACAACAATTTATTCAACTTGAACTACATGTGCGTAATCTATACATCAAAGTCGTTCAGTTTGTCTTCTTTAACTTGTACTGAAAATGGGGGTCCTGAGACGTTTTAATAGAACCCGATTTTCCATTTATGTACATGTAAAGCAGCATATTTAAAATGAGCATTTTTTATTTCTGCCGTTCCCAGCAACGCATTTTGTATTATTTATCATTAATTTAAATCAAAAATGTGCAGCAGTGGCGGGCGAGGTGTACTCGTTTAAGTTTGGCGAAATTTAACTTAAGCGATTACCAAAGGCTCATCAAAGGCCTCATTGGCCGACGAAGAATTTTGCTTTACGCAGATATGACTTGTTAGGTTGATCGTTGTTTTTGCTTAGTATTTTATTACAGTAAAGCATGAGCGAGACGCTACAAATTTTGGTATGACTTTATTTGTTTTGGTGATTTTCTCTCCAAATAACTCACATGCCTTACTTCTGCCTTTTGTTTTGGCCTCAATTTTAAAGTTCATCTTATAATTTGTTGCTTATTTCTGAAGGATCCATTTTAAGGACTAAAGAATTTTCGAATGAAATTCTTTTGTTAATTGTAGGGGAGACATCCAAACCTAACTTAAATCCAGAAGATTGACAATATTTGAGTTTAAGTTATCTTAGTTTGGATAATTGTTAATTATAAATATACTAATTAATTTCTAAATGCTAATTATAGCACTACAAAATCCTATACTATTTTGTTCTAAAAAAAATAAAAATGTAATACACGTTTTTTTGAAAGTAATATCGATTAAGTCGAGGTTTGAGAAGTTACAAAATTTTATTATTTTCATTGCTTAAGGCATTGCCAAACGCAGAACCTCCGAACGGGTTTTTAAACCGGCACTTCCAATTTTTGATAAATTTGTTATTTCTACAACGAAAAAATTAAAAAAAAATTGAATTTTGAAAGCCGGATTATAACTTTTAAAAGTTTGTTAAAATTACATAATTTGCTTTAAAAGAAATACCTCTTTAACATTTGTCGGCCAAATTTCGATATGTGAAATTTTGTAATTTAATATTTTAATGGCATTTTCGAACTCGAACCTTTTTCAAAAACACGAAATGTTTTGCGTGTGGAAATGCGCTCAAAACTTGAGTAAAACCAATAAATTTCTGATCAAATATCGCTTATTTGGTTAATGTACAATGGCAATCTTTGAATTATCTCTGAAAATCGGAACATAAAATTTACATCTAAGCCTCAATTATCTTAATCAGCACCATTCTAGAAAGGTAACATTTTTATTAACATTTTGATAACATTCATACATAATTATACTACATACATATCTAAAATATTCAGTGATTTCAATAAATCCAAACTAACAAAAATTCAAAACGAAACAAATTCCGCACAGTTTCGAAATTTCAAGAAAAATCAAAGATTGCTTGCAAGTAAACCAAAAAAATTTTCCGAGTTGGGCAACTAGATTTACTTGAAATTTTATATTTTGATTTTGCTTGTTGCAACAAAACGAAACGAGCAAAATTACTCGAAAAATATTTTTTCGTATTTTTCGTATGTTTTTGTTTTGATTTTGCTTGTGCTTGAAATAATAAATTTTTGTTTGTTTCTGATCGAAATTTTACGCTTGTTTCCGTTCTCTACTAGCTACTAGATCAAATAAAAATAATCTGGTTTCACCATTTTAGTTTTCATAATGAACGTACGCTTATCTGTAGAGGATTCTTGTGTCATGCAGTTTCCTATCTTTGTGTTTGTGAACCTTGCATTTAACATTAAGCGTATGGAATTTGGTTTGTGTATTTATTCTCAAACATTAAGGGCCCAATACACGAAAAATGCAAAAAATGCTTGAAGAAAGTGTACCTTTTCTAGAGAATTACTGATCGTATCAGCGTAAACCATATATTAAAATATTCTTTGAGGTTTTATTTAGTTAATCACGGTGGCTTTTCCGAATTTTCCGCTTAGTTTTCCTGCTATTTGATTTTAATTATGACCAGTTTTGGCCAAATTTGGCATCGAAAATGTACCTTTTCTCAAACACCAGCCGATGAAACTAAGATTTTTTTATATCAAAATGCGCAGGAGATAAAACTGAATTTATTCACGGTGGCTTTTTTCGAGTTTTTAATTATTAATCGAGAAAATTGCAAAAAATTAATAAAATCGTTTATTTTGATTATTAATGTCAATTGCGTCTAAGATAAAATTTTACCTCATCTCTTTTTGTTTAGTTCTGTAAACTGTTATTAGATGGCAGTTTATTTTGTATATGTAGTAAAAACGAAGTTTGCTAAACCATTTTTTCGTCTATCCAATATAATTTTTGTTTTACTCTTCTTGCGCACTTCAATTACATACTATTATTTTACTCTTCTAACTCACAGTTTTTATATTTATTAATTTTATTGTATTTACAACAACACAAATGTACATATATATTTTTTTTTTTGTTTTGAAACAAAAATAAATAAATCATTATTCATACATAGCTATCTACATTTTTCGTAAAACATTCGAGCCATACAAAAAAAATTAGATCGTTTATGAAAAATTTTTGGAAAGGAAAAATTATATGTATTGTGTTTCGATGTTTTATTGTGTTTTATAATTTTTGTGCAATTTGAGATCGTTCGATCAAGAGATCGGTTGACTGGACTTCGGTTGTTCTGCTATAGGGCATTGAAGGTGGAACTGATTTTCCATTTTAATTTTTTTAGTTTTAGTGGTCACGCGCTATGGATCTGGTTTCTGTTCTAAAACCGATATTTTTTCAGCTAACACTCTTTTAGAAGGGCCTTAAAAATACTAAATTAATCAATTAGGAGTTTTATCTAAGTAAATGGAATCACTCGATTTCATATATTTCTTAAATATATGTAGGTACCACCATTTGGAAGGGGCTTCAAACTTGCCAGTGAATATACCTTTGTGGATGTTTACGGCCTAGTTCGGCCAGCATGTTTGGTTGAATCAAAAAACTGTAATTGTTGTCGAGAAAATATATGACAGAAATGTCGAAAGGAAATTAAATTTGAAATTAAAATTTTCTTGGTAAAACCGGTCTAGTTATTATATTTTTCGACTTGCGAATTGCGATTTGCTAAATTCATTCTAGATTATTATAAGTAAAATTAGCAATGCAAATTTCTAATACCTTGAATTAAACTAAGTGAAATTATGTTATGTTCTGTATTTCATACATACATAATGTATTATATTGAAATAGTTTGCAACATCGTTTTTAATAAATTTTGTGCATTTAACCTACTATACCGATCTCTAAGAATTATGTTGCAAACTATTTTACTATATACGCAAGATTTTATATTGGAAGATTTTGTCTTGCGAGATTTTGTAAATGCGACATTTTATAATGCGAGACATTGCTTGCGATTTTTTTTTTTTAAACAAGATTATGTAATGCAATATTTTGTAATGCGAGATTTAGTAGGGATTTTCATTTGTTGTCCGTGACTACTAGAACTAAAAAAAATTGAAATGCAAAACCTTCAATGCCGCATAATAAGACAACTGAAGCTTAAAACGCTTAAAATATATGTGTCCGATTTCGTTGCATAAGGAACACGATAAAAATTAAAAATGAATACGCCAATTATATTTTCTGAAAATTCCAAAAACACATAAACCATCATACTTTTGACTTATTACAGTGGGTGTTTTGCTAACAAACTAATTGAATTTAAAACGCAACATATCAGGGAACTGGACGAAAATCAGAGTATGCTTGTTTTATCTGATCAAAATAAAAAGGAATGCCATGATTTATCAGATGCAAATTCAACATTTGCCCTTTTTCCTGAACAAAAACCTGATTTGAATGGTAGAAATTTCATTATTGAATTTGAAACAGCTGAAAAAAATGCTCAAGAGGAAAACGTACATATGTATATTAAATGGCAAACGCATATTAGGTATGCAATATTTTTTCAACGAACTAATAAAAGTTAGCAATCACAATATGGCTTTCGGATGCTTCCTACTGAATTTAAAGTTTATAAGCGAGCGCAGAATCGGATTAAATTCAAAATATTTCGTCTGAAGATCCCAACGAAAAGATACTACATCAAAACTCAATAAATTATCAAAGTGTTTTAGCTGGCATTTCAATCGGTATTATAGAAGAATTTTTTGGTGTCATTGACATACTATATTTGGCACCAAATACATTCAATAAATTACAAAAACAAGTTCAACGTGACATTCAAAAAGGTTGCGACCGAGAAATGTTTAAAGCTGCGATGGAAAAGCAAAACAAATAGCAATTGAAGAAAAAAGCGTAGATTTCGATGGTACACGGACACAATAGTAATTATACCTCACTTAGTGTCGGAACAATTATTGCTCAATCTACAAAGAAGGTCGGTCATAAGGAGTTGTCTTCGTAATAAATATTGCATTCTTTGTCGCAGAGCAGAATTGTAAAAAACTAAACCTGAACATCATGAATGCAATTCGAACTATGCTGGCCCATCAACTGGAACGGAACGGAATGCTTTAGTAGAAGGTTTTAGAAAAAGAGAAGAACTGTATCTGTATGGTATGCGCTACAACAAAATAATTGCAGATGGCGATGCCAGCGTATACGTAAAAATTTTAGAGGCTAAACCAAACGCAAATACACACATAGAGACAATTTAATGCCGCAATCATTTACTTCGTAATTTTCGGAAACACGCAAAGGAACTATGTACTAATCGCACTAATCTATAATTCAACGAAAACTATTACGAAATCAAATTAATCGATGTTCCAAAGACATAATCTGCGCAATTAAAAAAAGGAAACTTTCTAAAAATTCTCTTCCATAGAAAAAATTGAGGAACTTGCGCTTGACATTGGAAATATCCCATTCCACGTTTTTCAAGACCACAGGAAATGTGCCTCATATTTCTGAAACCGTCAGCGTTACGAAATACCTGAAATATATCAAAGATTTATGGAAAATGAATTATTCAAAGCATTTAGTGGATTATTTAAGCGATTAAAATACCACGCTAAAAGCCTTGTATACGATGTCGACTCAAATGCCGTAGAATTTTTGAATGCAATTGTCGCAAAATCTGTTGGTGGCAAAAGAATTAATTTTTCCCGTGGGCAATCATACACATCACGAGCCAAGTTCGCTGTATTACAACACAACAGTCAAAGGGGACACTATAATCTAGCAGAGTATTCATCAAATTACAGCTGAAAATCGAGAATAGCAGAACTTGAAAAACGACGATTTCTACTAAATAAAAGAGCCACCACAAATCAACCAAAACGACAAAAAGAAAATTAAAGTTTTTTGGAGAAGACTCTGAATATGGAAATCAAACCTGTCAAAATTTGGATAAATCACCTGAAGAGTATACCGAACTTAGAAATGATTTTTTGAAAAAATTGAAAACGGAAGCTGCTGAACGTGACAGAATTGAAAGGTCAACTATAAACCAGTTCAATGAAGCGAAATGGTTTCAAGTGCGTATGAGTCGTTTAACTGCTACAAAATTTGGAGAAATAAGCCGCAATAAAAGCATAAAATTTCTGAAAAGTAAGGTTTCAAATATCTTATATACTTACTACTGTTATTTATTCTAAGTCAACAATATACGGGATGGAAAATGAAAAAAATGCGATAGAGCAATTTTCGAACGAAAATAATACAGAAGTATCGAAATGCGGTGTATTCATTTATCAAAAATATCCATGTCTTGCCGCGACTCCTGATGGATTGATTGGGCATGATGTAATAATTGAAGTAAAATGTCCATTTAACGCTAAAATCCAGAAACGGATTTTAGCAACGTCTTTAATTAAATATTATGCATTCATACATTTAATTATTGTTATTATTAATTTTAAATTATTTGTTTAGTATATAGAATTTATATAAATTTTATTTCTGTGAGCATAAATGAATAACTGAATTTTTATTTGAACAAAAATAAAATGAGTATATCGTTGCTTTTAGAGCTGTGGGGAAATTTAACAAATTTGAATTTTGTACAAAATGGGATAAGAAATGGCCAGGTTCCTTCCTAATAGGCTATATTCCAGAACTTTATCTAAAAATCATTTTAGAATCCCATGTCCATCGAGCATGCTGAATTTCATCAAAATCGGATAAGAAATGGCCAAAGGAGTGAAACCGGCTTTATTCGACCCTTTCTTTATTCATCTGACATCGGGACTCAACGGATTTTTTCTTTTTCTACGTCAAAAATACGATTAAAAAATCCTTTTGAAATATTTATTTCCTTTATAAACCCTAATTCAACTGGAATATAAAATAAAAAACGAAATCTAAGGGCTAGAAAAAGGGCCTAATATTTAATTTAAATAATTTTTGAATCGCGGTGGTAAATCATTTACTAGTCATCAAATAAAAATAATATTCAAGATTTTTCATTTCCGTATAGTCAATTCCTTTTCTAATTTTCCAAAAACTTCACTAAATACAGTATTAGATGAATGGCTTCATGAATATAAAAATTATAGACATAACCAAAATAGCCCGTAAAAAAACTTAAAATTTATCAGACTTATTTGTATGTATTTATTATTTTTTATACATGCACATTGCACATGTTCGGTAAAATTTTTATTGTCATTGAATATTTCATTCATATTTTCTTCTCTTACATTAATGAAAGTCAAACGAAATAAGCAAATGTGAATTCGACAAAAACACGAAGCATTTACAACTTTGTTTGGGTTTTTTGTTATACATGCATACATATATCACAGAAAAAAATAACATAAATAACATAAACATATGTTATTTTTTTCTGTGCATATATACAGTATTCTAAAATAACTAGCCGTAAAAGAGAAAATCGTTTTGCATATTTTTCATAATTTAGTGTATATAACTCCATCTATCGTTAGTAAAAATATTTAATATATGTGTCTTAGGTAAAAATGCTATGACGTGTTTTCGTGTATTTGGCCCTTAAATTAAAATTGATTTTAAATGATGGCTGTTAACATGTTAGAAGAAACTTTTGGAACAAACAAAAAAATTGGTTCATTATGTACATGGGGCATTTGCATTTAAATCTCACATGTTTTTTTCCCCAAGCATTTTATAATGAATTCGATTTTTTTCTAAATATTACACAGATAATTTTTAAAGAGTATAAGTTTACTTATTGATCACAATACAGAAATTCATGAAAATGTATTTTTTTAAATTATTTTGAACTTTTATCATCATGAACGTTTCTTTACTTTACATGAACGTTTCTTTATGTACTTATTTTACATAAATTGTGAAATTCAAAAACCTAAATTTAATTTACCTAAGTTTATTCACATTGATGATATGTCGTCTACTTCCGAATAGTATATTAATCTTTTATATTTTCAAATAAATAATTTTAAAAATAACCTAATAACGTATTTTTAAGTAACGTTCATGAAAGAGCACAAAATACTAATAAACAAATGCAAAGCACAAGTCTGCTCACACCCAGATTTAACCCTCAGGGTACAGACTATAAAAAAGTCACGTTCAGTACTGACATGGGTTAGCCTAACCCGGCAACTTTGATTGGCTGTATCTTGGGCTGTAGTTGGCCAATTGAAACGTTTTTTTTTTCAATCGATAGTCCATTTTATCACAAATACGAGGGTGCTAATAGATTTATCGAATAATTTGTTTACACAAAGATACATTCAAAAGTTTAAACATTTTGAAAATTTTTTTTGTGAAAAATCACTTTTTTTTTAAAATTGCATACCTTTGTGAAAAAAAAAGATATCGAAATTTTTCTTGTTGTATTTTAAAGCTAAAAAATTGTTCTTTAAAATGGCCGAATCAGTTTTTTGATCCATTCCAAAAACTATATTTTTTTTAACTTTGAAATCACCCGTTTTTTAGGATAGCGATAAAACGTTCCATGATTGATTTATCGTAACAAGGCACGACTGTAATATAAATAAATAACAAAATTGATTGTTGAATGAAAGTTTTATTGTTCAAAATATAAAAAATATAAAATCAGACTGTATTTCCACATTCGCAGCATATTTTGGATACATGGTCTCTGCACATAGTCTTATTACATTTGAGGCACTTGTAAAATGTTTTGCGGCCGAGAGAACTCGGACACAAGTTGCAGCGCTTTTGTTTAGCCATTTTGTTATCAACAAATTCATGTGTTATGTCTATGTCCTCTGGTAAATCTTTCGCCTTCAAAAAATCTTCAATCATACCGCGCAGTTTTATTCGTAACGTAGGGGTAGCTAGTCTAGCAGCTAGCGCAGGTTTAACAAGTTGCATCGCAAGTTCCATTCCATAATCAATTCTTTTCATTTGAGTGTTATTTTGATTTAAATTGTAAAGGATAAAAGAATTTTACAAACATTTGGTTAAAATGACACGTTTATAATGAACAAAATTATTTGTCCTATGACCGTTCATTATAAGCGAATTCTACACATAAGCATAGAGCATAATTTTTAGGGTAGCATACACAATAATACAAACCAAAACACTTTACTCCAGCCAAAACTCCAAAAAAAAAAAAAAATTCTGTCTCCCGAAAATACGGATTTTGTAACGTTTAGTACTGACTGGGTGAGAAATACCCGAGGTCAACTTTCTAACTCGTACCACTGGAGCACCAAGCGCAGACTGAGGCTGCCACTCACGGCTTACACAGACACTACCACAAAGATTTTTTACCCCCCACTCCGGAGCTCCACCTTTCACTTCCTTTCAAATGGCGCGACTTTCAAAATCTGTCTGGGTTACGGTAACCCAGTCAGTACCCTGAGGGTTAAAAGAAAAAGAAATATGACTCAAAAATTATATTTTAATTTTTTTTTTTTAATTCGTTTATTATAAGCATGAAATGCAAATGATCCACATACATTTATTTGGACGTATGGTATCCAAGATATACAGAAAAAAGAGGTAGTATATTCCCGTGTCTCATTTTCGTCTTTCTTTGCGCATCACGTCACGTGAAGACAAAAAAGCAGACATTTATATGAAGTTTGGCGGTTTTTTGATTAATTTTTTAAATCAATCAAGAATAATCGTAATTTTTTTTAACAAACCGTATTTACAATTGATAATGATAGTTTACCGAGACACTTTTTATGCTTTATATTTTTTTTATGGTCCAAATATTTGAGAAATAATTCTTTCGAGTGTATAATGTCTAAGATAATTGAAAAAAAGGGTAAACAAAATTATGAATAAATAACATAAAACAATTAAATTATTAAATGGTTTTGGTCATTTACGAACCAATTATTAAAATTTTAATTTTTTTACGTTATTTACTCAAGGTTTTGCCATCTATTTTCGTTTGGCTTCAAATTATTGGTATACACATACCTATTCAAATATTATGTCCATATTCACCGTTAAATATAAATGGAAAGATATATTAAATAAAAATTCAGTTCACAAATTATTAAATGCCCAGTTAATAGAAAATATAAATTTCAAAAAAAGGAAATTAAATAAAACTATAAATTAAAATTAAATCTGACTTATTTCATTAATTGTCTTATGGGTTTCGCTACAACTATGTGTTCTTATCAGAAGTACAATTGATAGTTTTGTTGCAATAGGAATTATTCAAATTTAGTATATGTATTTAAAATCGAATACCCCCAAATTTTGAATTAAATAATTAAAATCTAAACGTTCTCTGCATTTAACAAAAAAATTATACCAGAGATTGAAAAAAAAACTCTAAAATACAGTACTTTAGTGTTTTGTTTTGTATTTCCATGAGAACAGTACGAAAACACAAACATAATCTGTGGAACACAATACATTATCTTCGATTTAAGGGCCAAATACACGAAAACACGTCATAGCATTTTTACCTAAGACACATATATTAAATATTTTTACTAACGATAGATGGAGTTATATACACTAAATTATGAAAAATATGCAAAACGATTTTCTCTTTTACGGCTAGTTATTTTAGAATACTGTATATATGCATGTATAACAAAAAACCCAAACAAAGTTGTAAATGCTTCGTGTTTTTGTCGAATTCACATTTGCTTATTTCGTTTGACTTTCATTAATGTAAGAGAAGAAAATATGAATGAAACCCGAGTAACCAAAAATGGTGATCACAAAATTTTAGACCAATTTGTCACAAAATGTAAGTTCCTTTTTGTCACAAAAAAAGTTCAAAATTTGGAACATATTTATGCGGGTATTTTGTGACAAAATGTATGTTGATGTTTCCAACCAAAAAAAAAAAATTTTAGTCACCAATTTGTCACAAAATGTAAGTTCTTTTTGTCACAAAATAAGTTGACAATTTGGAACATATTTATGCGGGTATTTTGTGACAAAATGTATGTTGATTTTACCGCCCAAAAAAAAAAAATTTTAATCACCAATTTGTCACAAAATGTAAGTTCCTTTTTGTCACAAAAAAAAGTTGACAATTTGGAACATATTTATGCGGGTATTTTGTGACAAAATGTATGTTGATTTTTCCAACAAAAAAAAAAAAATTTTAGTCACCAATTTGTCACAAAATGTAAGTTCCTTTTTGTCACAAAATAAGTTGACAATTTGGAACTTATTTATGCGGGTATTTTGTGACAAAATGAATGTTTATTTTACCACCCAACAAAAAAAATTTTAATCACCAATTTGTCACAAAATGTAAGTTCCTTTTTGCCACAACAAAAGTTGACAATTTGGAACTTATTTATGCGGGTATTTTGTGACCAAATATATGTTCATTTTACTCCCCAAAAAAAAAAAAAAAAGATTTTGATCATTTTTGATTTGGTGAATTTATATGTAATTCGCTAAGTCACTACGTTCTTGCCTCATACTTAATGTATGAAGTTGGAATTTTATTTTTGTAGTTTGTGTTTGGTCGTAACTACCTGAGTACCTGATGAGTAGACCGAACTTTTTGTTTGTGCTAGTTTCTCTGCACGAAACCAAACTACCACATAGAAAACTCATGGAAAGTTCTCATTTTTTTAGAGGATACATTTTGTATGGACTCTCGGCTCGGGTTAAAGTACGGGGGATTTAGATATTTCTACATGTTTGGTAGTTTTTTTTAAAAAATAAATAACAATAAAAATATCAAATAAACCATACAATGGAGTATTTTTTACAAAATTATTTAAGTAGGGTCATAAAAACTATTTTTACGCATAATTGCATCAATAAACCAACAAATATCCACAAAATTGTTGATAATTAGGTGACACTTTTATCATAAAAAAACTGTCGAATTTGTGACTAAATTTTCAACAAATATTTCAAAAATATTCCACCAAAAACCGGCAAATTTGATTTACCAAATGTTCGTTTACGCGTGACAATCGGCGTCAACCCCATCCACCATTTTTCATCCATATTGTGACAATTTTTTGTCACATTTTTTTCCACCAATCACCATTTTATGTGAAATTTTTGTCGCTTTTTTGTGACATGTGGTTACTCGGGAATATTCAATGACAATAAAAATTTTACCGAACATGTGCAATGTGCATGTATAAAAAATAATAAATACATACAAATAAGTCTGATAAATTTTAAGTTTTTTTACGGGCTATTTTGGTTATGTCTATAATTTTTATGTTCATGAAGCCATTCATCTAATACTGTATTTAGTGAAGTTTTTGGAAAATTAGAAAAGGAATTGACTATACGGAAATGAAAAATCTTGAATATTATTTTTATTTGATGACTAGTAAATGATTTACCACCGCGATTCAAAAATTATTTAAATTAAATATTAGGCCCTTTTTCTAGCCCTTAGATTTCGTTTTTTATTTTATATTCCAGTTGAATTAGGGTTTATAAAGGAAATAAATATTTCAAAAGGATTTTTTAATCGTATTTTTGACGTAGAAAAAGAAAAAATCCGTTGAGTCCCGATGTCAGATGAATAAAGAAAGGGTCGAATAAAGCCGGTTTCACTCCTTTGGCCATTTCTTATCCGATTTTGATGAAATTCAGCATGCTCGATGGACATGGGATTCTAAAATGATTTTTAGATAAAGTTCTGGAATATAGCCTATTAGGAAGGAACCTGGCCATTTCTTATCCCATTTTGTACAAAATTCAAATTTGTTAAATTTCCCCACAGCTCTAAAAGCAACGATATACTCATTTTATTTTTGTTCAAATAAAAATTCAGTTATTCATTTATGCTCACAGAAATAAAATTTATATAAATTCTATATACTAAACAAATAATTTAAAATTAATAATAACAATAATTAAATGTATGAATGCATAATATTTAATTAAAGACGTTGCTAAAATCCGTTTCTGGATTTTAGCGTTAAATGGACATTTTACTTCAATTATTACATCATGCCCAATCAATCCATCAGGAGTCGCGGCAAGACATGGATATTTTTGATAAATGAATACACCGCATTTCGATACTTCTGTATTATTTTCGTTCGAAAATTGCTCTATCGCATTTTTTTCATTTTCCATCCCGTATATTGTTGACTTAGAATAAATAACAGTAGTAAGTATATAAGATATTTGAAACCTTACTTTTCAGAAATTTTATGCTTTTATTGCGGCTTATTTCTCCAAATTTTGTAGCAGTTAAACGACTCATACGCACTTGAAACCATTTCGCTTCATTGAACTGGTTTATAGTTGACCTTTCAATTCTGTCACGTTCAGCAGCTTCCGTTTTCAATTTTTTCAAAAAATCATTTCTAAGTTCGGTATACTCTTCAGGTGATTTATCCAAATTTTGACAGGTTTGATTTCCATATTCAGAGTCTTCTCCAAAAAACTTTAATTTTCTTTTTGTCGTTTTGGTTGATTTGTGGTGGCTCTTTTATTTAGTAGAAATCGTCGTTTTTCAAGTTCTGCTATTCTCGATTTTCAGCTGTAATTTGATGAATACTCTGCTAGATTATAGTGTCCCCTTTGACTGTTGTGTTGTAATACAGCGAACTTGGCTCGTGATGTGTATGATTGCCCACGGGAAAAATTAATTCTTTTGCCACCAACAGATTTTGCGACAATTGCATTCAAAAATTCTACGGCATTTGAGTCGACATCGTATACAAGGCTTTTAGCGTGGTATTTTAATCGCTTAAATAATCCACTAAATGCTTTGAATAATTCATTTTCCATAAATCTTTGATATATTTCAGGTATTTCGTAACGCTGACGGTTTCAGAAATATGAGGCACATTTCCTGTGGTCTTGAAAAACGTGGAATGGGATATTTCCAATGTCAAGCGCAAGTTCCTCAATTTTTTCTATGGAAGAGAATTTTTAGAAAGTTTCCTTTTTTTAATTGCGCAGATTATGTCTTTGGAACATCGATTAATTTGATTTCGTAATAGTTTTCGTTGAATTATAGATTAGTGCGATTAGTACATAGTTCCTTTGCGTGTTTCCGAAAATTACGAAGTAAATGATTGCGGCATTAAATTGTCTCTATGTGTGTATTTGCGTTTGGTTTAGCCTCTAAAATTTTTACGTATACGCTGGCATCGCCATCTGCAATTATTTTGTTGTAGCGCATACCATACAGATACAGTTCTTCTCTTTTTCTAAAACCTTCTACTAAAGCATTCCGTTCCGTTCCAGTTGATGGGCCAGCATAGTTCGAATTGCATTCATGATGTTCAGGTTTAGTTTTTTACAATTCTGCTCTGCGACAAAGAATGCAATATTTATTACGAAGACAACTCCTTATGACCGACCTTCTTTGTAGATTGAGCAATAATTGTTCCGACACTAAGTGAGGTATAATTACTATTGTGTCCGTGTACCATCGAAATCTACGCTTTTTTCTTCAATTGCTATTTGTTTTGCTTTTCCATCGCAGCTTTAAACATTTCTCGGTCGCAACCTTTTTGAATGTCACGTTGAACTTGTTTTTGTAATTTATTGAATGTATTTGGTGCCAAATATAGTATGTCAATGACACCAAAAAATTCTTCTATAATACCGATTGAAATGCCAGCTAAAACACTTTGATAATTTATTGAGTTTTGATGTAGTATCTTTTCGTTGGGATCTTCAGACGAAATATTTTGAATTTAATCCGATTCTGCGCTCGCTTATAAACTTTAAATTCAGTAGGAAGCATCCGAAAGCCATATTGTGATTGCTAACTTTTATTAGTTCGTTGAAAAAATATTGCATACCTAATATGCGTTTGCCATTTAATATACATATGTACGTTTTCCTCTTGAGCATTTTTTTCAGCTGTTTCAAATTCAATAATGAAATTTCTACCATTCAAATCAGGTTTTTGTTCAGGAAAAAGGGCAAATGTTGAATTTGCATCTGATAAATCATGGCATTCCTTTTTATTTTGATCAGATAAAACAAGCATACTCTGATTTTCGTCCAGTTCCCTGATATGTTGCGTTTTAAATTCAATTAGTTTGTTAGCAAAACACCCACTGTAATAAGTCAAAAGTATGATGGTTTATGTGTTTTTGGAATTTTCAGAAAATATAATTGGCGTATTCATTTTTAATTTTTATCGTGTTCCTTATGCAACGAAATCGGACACATATATTTTAAGCGTTTTAAGCTTCAGTTGTCTTATTATGCGGCATTGAAGGTTTTGCATTTCAATTTTTTTTAGTTCTAGTAGTCACGGACAACAAATGAAAATCCCTACTAAATCTCGCATTACAAAATATTGCATTACATAATCTTGTTTAAAAAAAAAAAATCGCAAGCAATGTCTCGCATTATAAAATGTCGCATTTACAAAATCTCGCAAGACAAAATCTTCCAATATAAAATCTTGCGTATATAGTAAAATAGTTTGCAACATAATTCTTAGAGATCGGTATAGTAGGTTAAATGCACAAAATTTATTAAAAACGATGTTGCAAACTATTTCAATATAATACATTATGTATGTATGAAATACAGAACATAACATAATTTCACTTAGTTTAATTCAAGGTATTAGAAATTTGCATTGCTAATTTTACTTATAATAATCTAGAATGAATTTAGCAAATCGCAATTCGCAAGTCGAAAAATATAATAACTAGACCGGTTTTACCAAGAAAATTTTAATTTCAAATTTAATTTCCTTTCGACATTTCTGTCATATATTTTCTCGACAACAATTACAGTTTTTTGATTCAACCAAACATGCTGGCCGAACTAGGCCGTAAACATCCACAAAGGTATATTCACTGGCAAGTTTGAAGCCCCTTCCAAATGGTGGTACCTACATTATTTAAGAAATATATGAAATCGAGTGATTCCATTTACTTAGATAAAACTCCTAATTGATTAATTTAGTATTTTTAAGGCCCTTCTAAAAGAGTGTTAGCTGAAAAAATATCGGTTTTAGAACAGAAACCAGATCCATAGCGCGTGACCACTAAAACTAAAAAAATTAAAATGGAAAATCAGTTCCACCTTCAATGCCCTATAGCAGAACAACCGAAGTCCAGTCAACCGATCTCTTGATCGAACGATCTCAAATTGCACAAAAATTATAAAACACAATAAAACATCGAAACACAATACATATAATTTTTCCTTTCCAAAAATTTTTCATAAACGATCTAATTTTTTTTGTATGGCTCGAATGTTTTACGAAAAATGTAGATAGCTATGTATGAATAATGATTTATTTATTTTTGTTTCAAAACAAAAAAAAAAAAATATATATGTACATTTGTGTTGTTGTAAATACAATAAAATTAATAAATATAAAAACTGTGAGTTAGAAGAGTAAAATAATAGTATGTAATTGAAGTGCGCAAGAAGAGTAAAACAAAAATTATATTGGATAGACGAAAAAATGGTTTAGCAAACTTCGTTTTTACTACATATACAAAATAAACTGCCATCTAATAACAGTTTACAGAACTAAACAAAAAGAGATGAGGTAAAATTTTATCTTAGACGCAATTGACATTAATAATCAAAATAAACGATTTTATTAATTTTTTGCAATTTTCTCGATTAATAATTAAAAACTCGAAAAAAGCCACCGTGAATAAATTCAGTTTTATCTCCTGCGCATTTTGATATAAAAAAATCTTAGTTTCATCGGCTGGTGTTTGAGAAAAGGTACATTTTCGATGCCAAATTTGGCCAAAACTGGTCATAATTAAAATCAAATAGCAGGAAAACTAAGCGGAAAATTCGGAAAAGCCACCGTGATTAACTAAATAAAACCTCAAAGAATATTTTAATATATGGTTTACGCTGATACGATCAGTAATTCTCTAGAAAAGGTACACTTTCTTCAAGCATTTTTTGCATTTTTCGTGTATTGGGCCCTTAACGTGCAAAATCAATAAATGGCATTCATTCTGTTAACAAAACGAAACAGAGAACCGAATTTGAATAAAATGTTTAACCAAAAATAATATTAAAACCGGTTTTTTTACAACAAAATAATGGCTGTGAAAACATTTTTATTTTTCATTCTTCGTTATGGATGTATGTATTTGTTTTGTTCATTGATAAAAATATTACGGTTTTATTCTTTTTTTTTTTTTTTTACAATAATACGCGAACAAAGGAAAGAAATATGGTTTTTGCGTTTAGAAATAATAGATGACATTTAGGCGATTATGACTATAAGCATAAATAAAAGAGAATAAGATTATTTAACAAGAATATTTGTTTCACGCTTATGCGAAACTAGTGACATACCCTTTTGATTAGTTTTTGGTACTAAAAGAAAGATCGCAAATCAACAAGCAAAATAAAAATAAAAAATTGAAAAAAAATTCGCTCTCATGCATGAGCTCTCTCTGGTATGTTTAGTTAAATAAGAATAAACCACACAAAGAAAAAAAGCATTTTCAGTATGCACAAATATTTTGTTTTAATACGAATTGAAAAGAGATAATTGCATCAAAACTTTATCTACATAGACATACTACATATAAAAAATAGGTATCCTATGTATATTTTGAAACACATGTTCAGTGAAAAAAGAAGAAGTGACATTGCTCATAAATATAGATATTTTTATATATAACTAGAGCAAATACACATACATTTAAACATTGCCGATTCAAACGTGTTTTCTTGCATCAGTTTCTTTCCTCGTTTCTTTACCCCTCTCTCTATAAACTGATTTCGAAGGTCATATTTTTGTGATTCTTTTTTCAACAAAATTTTTTTGTAATTCTTGTGTTTCTCTGCACTAATACAAACAAAAAGTTATATAAAATTTCCGAAGGTCATATTTTTATTTCTATACCAAGTGTTTTCTTGTTTATTGATTCCACGGGTATTAAATATTATATTAAATCGGTCGGGTATTAAAAACTCACGAGATAACCAAAAATTCAATTTATTTTTCTTTTTACTCCGCTTCCATTGACAGTTTTCTTAAAACCTATTATTCTCAGTACATTTTCCTTCTTAAGTTAAATAGACTATAAAAAATGAGAGAATGAGATACATATATGTTATAGAACGAGACAATCGATAATTCAAGTGATCTTCTTTAAGAGCTAAAAATGTGGACTGTATATAATGCAAATTATGTTTTATCGTTTTTGTTTTAAAATGAATATAAAATTATAAAATACTAACTTCAATACATTCAGAAATTAAATGAGAAAATCTTTAATTTTGACGTAACATGCCGCGCCCTTTTGAAACATTATATATTGTTTCAACAGAATTTAATTTGCTGTGTCTTCCTTGAAAAGCGGGCATATTTTATGAATACTCCGTTTAAAAATCCCAGATTTCGTCTTCACTGTAACGACTCTGACTAGTCCGTCATCACCGCGAGTGACGTCTGTGATTAATCCAAGAAGCCATTTAGCGGGCAGCCCTAGCTCAGGATGAACGAGAACGACTTGACCCACCTGCAGGTTTGGTACTTCTGTTTTCCATTTTATTCGCTTCTGGAGAGATTGTAAATATTCGACAGACCATTTTCTCCAGAACGCTTGTGTCATATGCTGAATCTGATCCCATCGCTTGAGTCGATTGATATTGATTGTTGTTAAGTCTGGCTCGTGAATTGGCGTGAGTGGACCCCCAATCAAAAAATGCGCCGGAGTTAATGGCTGCGGATCGTTAGGGTCATCGGAGAGAACACTTAGAGGTCGACTGTTCAGACAACCTTCTATACGAGCCGTTAAAGTTGAAAGC
Organism: Tipula helvola; assembly: GCA_963556165.1. Lineage (NCBI taxonomy): Eukaryota > Metazoa > Arthropoda > Insecta > Diptera > Tipulidae > Tipula > Tipula helvola. The sequence goes on along the minus strand of OY744483.1, from coordinate 222,904,963 downwards.
TCCTCAAATGATAGAGGATGCTCGTTTGTCACGCGTCGCAAGTGATGTTTTACGGCCTTTACCCCAGCCTCCCATAAACCTCCATGGTGTGGAGAACGTGGTGGTATGAAATGCCACGAAATGTTATGTTCATCGCTGAAAGCTTCAATGGCCGCTCGGTTGCTCTCGTTTTTGAAGAAAATCTCCAGCGATTTCAAATGATTGCGAGCACCAACGAAGTTGGTGCCATTATCACTATGTATGGATATTGGCCTTCCCCTTCTGGCAATAAATCGATGTAAAGCTGCAAGGAATCCATTCGTAGTTAGATCGCTGATGACTTCAAGATGGATTGCCTTTGTGCTGAAACAGACGAATACCCCGATGTAGGATTTCAACGTGCTTTTTGATCGAGTACCAGCGATTTTAGTTAAAAACGGCCCACAATAATCTATTCCGATTACCGTGAATGCTTTGTGAGGCGTCACTCGGTCCACCGGTAAATCACCCATAAGTTGTTGAGTGGGCGTTGGATTTTGTCGAATGCAAGTGACACATTTCGATATGGCTCGTTTGCTGCTAATTTACCCTTAATGGTCCAAAATGTTTGTCGCGTGTGATATAATAATGTTTGCGCTCCACAATGTAAACCAATGACGTGATAGTGTCTGAACAGGATATCAGTAAAGTGATATGCATGCGGCAGCAATATTTGATGACATTGTTCATATGGAAGGTCACTCTTACTTATGCGACCGCCGACGCGTATAATTCCAAAACTGTCCAAGAATGGTGTGAGAGCCTTCAAATTACTTGATCGCGAAACCTGTCTCTTAAATTGCAAAGCTCTCTTCTCCTCACCAAATGCATCACTTTGAACTGCATGAACGAGCATGAACAAAGCTGTAGTTCCCTCGTTGAACGCTGAAATTTGTTGCTTGTTAGGTAATTTATTGTTGCGAATTTTAATCATTTGATTGATGAATCTGACGCAATATTTGAGGGTTCTCAGTAGTTTTGTGTATGAGCTGTGACGAATTATGAGGCATCCAATAGCGTTGTAATTGGATTGCGTTGCAAGTACAATCGGATGGTCCTTCCGTTCAATTACTTCGACTTCAGACAAATCAAATACGTATTGCTCATAGTCGATAGATGTCCTCAAAAAGCTTGGTCCATGCCACCAGTTATTGTCGAATGCCATGCTCTTGAGAGGACAGCCACGTGAAACGAGATCTGCAATATTTTCCTGGCTATTGACATGATACCAATTTATTCCATTCGTGAGCTCCTGTATCTCGGATACACGCGATGCAACAAATTCTTTCAACTGATATGCGGGTGTCCTAATCCATGCCAGGACTATAGTTGAGTCTGACCATAAGCATATTTTATCAAACTGAATGCCTAAAACATTACTGATTTTATTGTAGAGTCGCGAAAGTAAGAGCGCTCCGCATAATTCAAGCCGGGGAATGGTCTGATGCTTTAGAGGCGCAACCCGACTCTTGGCACATAATAATCTTGTTGTAAAAGTCCCATCGCGATTAATGGCTCGAATGTAAATGCAGGCCCCATACGCGGCTTGACTAGCGTCCGCGAAACCATGAAGCTCTAGAGCTTGCGGTTGTTTGGCGATGACACATCTATCAATGCTAACTGATTGAATCGAACAAAAATCCTCCAAAAATTCATGAAATTGATTTATCAACTCTGGCGGCAGTGTTTGATCCCAGGAAACCTGTTGAAGCCAAAGCTTTTGCAAAAAGATCTTGGCTCTGATGACTACTGGTGATGCGAGACCCAACGGGTCGAATATACTGGCCACGATGGAGAGTATCTCACGTTTTGTCGTGGGCTTCCTGTCGCAAAAGTCGTGGAATGAGAATATAAGCCTATCGTTTGATGGATCCCACTTAAGTCCCAAAGCCTGAATAATTGTATTAGGGCTTAATTGATCCAGATCAGCTTCAATCTCTCTGTCATCTGCAGGAATAGTACTCAAAAATCGTGACGAGTTCGATACAAACTTTCTTAATCTCATTCCTCCCTTGGATAGCAGCTCGCATAACTGGTTCTTTACGTTGATAAGACACTCGATGTCATCATCTCCTGTCATGACGTCATCGACATAAAAATCACGCAATGCTCTTCTGCCTAACGGAAATTGGTCACCTTCATCAATGCCGATTTGCGTGAGAACGGCCGTTGCGAGATACGCAGCCGGTTTAACACCATAAGTAACGGTAGCGAGTTCATAAGCTGCAATCGGTTCGTTTGGAGACTCTCTATACAAGATCCTCTGAAATCGTCGATGTTCAGGAGCAACTTCCACTTGCCTATACATCTTCTCGATATCACCTGAGAAGACGTATTTTGGAATTCGAAATCGCAGAACAATGTTGAGTAAATCATCCTGGGTCTTTGGCCCGTCGAGCAAAGTATCATTCAGAGAGAGACCCGACGTAGTCTTGGCCGACGCGTCAAAGACTACTCGTAACTTCGTAGTTGTGCTTCCCGGTTTAACAATACAGTGGTGCGGTAAGTAGTATGCAAATGAACTGTCGGTTTGAACCCTATACATGTGGCCCAACGAAATATATTCTTGAATGAATTTTGCATACTCATGTTTCACCTCTTCATTTCGTTGTAATTTTCTCTCGATTGACAGAAAGCGGTTTAGCGCGATGTTCTTCGATTCACCAAGTGCTTGAACGTTGTTGCGAAATGGTAAATTTACAACGTACCTTCCAGTACAATTGCGTGTATGTGTGTTAATGAAATTATCTTGACACTCAGCTTGCTCCTCGGATAAATGTGTTTTCGTTGTGATAGTATCAAGGCCCCATAATTTCGACACCAAATTATGAAGATCATCGTCTGCAGTGTGTGATGACATAAGCGCGAAATTCGTGCTTCCTGCTGATTCCTGATCGATTTTGCCAGCAATGATGTAACCAAATTCGGTTGCATGCAGTGGTGGTAAATCTTCTGAAATTTTGATGCGCTGTTGTCTGAGAAGATCGAAGAAGTATTGAGCTCCAATCAACACGTCAATCGGTGATGGCAAATTAAATGATGGATCGGCTAGTTGAACATCATTTGGTATTTCGATACCTTCAACATTTATGCAATGGCTTGGCAATCGATCCGTAATTTTTGATACCACCAAAAATTCTATATTCAGACTATAATTGTTAATGCGAGATTTGATTATAGTTTTTACTTTGTGCTTGGTTTTTACGGAGATTGTGTCAATACCAGATACGTTGTGTTGGTGTTGCTCTTTAACAAGTCCCAGTTTCTGCGAGAGCTCGTCGGTTATGAAATTGTTTTCCGATGCCGAATCGAGAAGTGCACGACATAAGTAAACCTGATTATCCGCACCGGTTATGTGAATTTGAGCTGTTGATAACAATACGGTTTTATCAACTGAAGCAATGTGAAATATACTGCTCGTTGAATTGCTTGGCTGTGTTTGAGCCGCGCCACGTGTCGCGGTGCTAACTGCCGGTTGTGGTGCTGACTGTACAACCTCATTCGTGAATGCTGGCGGCTTTGACTGCTTTTGGTATAACTCGTGCAGTGTTGTGTTGTGAGGTTTTTGGCATATCTTACACTTCATTGATCGACATTCTTTGGCGATGTGCCCTTTGCGCAAACAATTCAAACATAAACGAAGCGATTGAATTTTTGTGAATCTGTCACTGTTAGATAGTGCGAGATAGTCCGGACACGTCGAAGAAAAATGATCATTCTTGTTGCATACGTTGCATTGTATTTTGGCACTGGTCGCCATGTTGGTAACAAAACTCCTACTTAATCCTTTTGCTACATTAGCTTTCGGTTTTTCTTTGATAACTGTACTTTCAACAACAGCTGTCTTCGCAGCAATTGTCTCCAATATTCGACATCTCGAATTGAGGAAAGTCTTCATTTCCTCCCATGTTGGCAATTCCCCACTAATCTTTTCGCTCTCCCACAACTCTCGAGTATCATTATCTAATCGGGGCAGAATCATTCCAATGACTAGCAAATCCCAGTTTTGCGTGGGAATATCGAGCGCATTTACGGATAGAATGTGGTTGTTGCATTCATCTACGACTGCTTGGAGCTCCTTGCCGGACCTGACTTTATTTGCATTCGAAATTTTCAATAAAGCTTCTATGTGATATGCGACGATACGCCGCTTGTTTCCGTATCGCTTGCATAGCGCTTCCCAAGCAAGCTCATAGCCCGCTTCCGAAAACGCAATATTTTTGATTAAATCAAATGCCTCGCCTTGTAAATAACCTCGAAGATGAACATATTTTTCAATATTCGACATGAAAGACTTATTGTGTATATACACCATATACACTTCCTTGAACGTATTCCACTCCTCAAAATTGCCCGAAAAATGCTTGATCTTTGGGTCAATTGGACGCGACGTGATTGCTTTTATGTCCTTAACAGATATCGTGGCACTTGTGTCAGGTGTGGGATCAACAGCCGTCCTTGATTTCGCTAAAGATTCCACAATTTCGTGATATTTCCCTAAACATGTTGTAACCTCCTCCTCGAATTGAATAAATTCATTCGCGTGTGCGTCATCGTACTCGGACAACACATACAGTTCGTCGTAAATTGTATTGTATTGCGACATGCAATCCTGTAATTGCTTGATTCGTGTTTCAACTTCAACACGAGTTTTCTTTCCATTTGTCTCGAGAAATGCTTTATGTTTCGTTAAACGCCCTTTTTGCACACTGCGCCTTTTAATTAACGAAGCAATGTCTCCTGCCATTGCAATTATCGATGATTGAGGCTCGGCTTAACGTGTTACGTGTTGAATTGACGAGAATGCGATTTTTCCTAACCTCACTTTTGCACTGAGACGCGTGTCAACTTTATTGTTACGTGTAATTACTTACGACCGAATTAATAATCCGCTTCTATTATCCGGCTCGCTACGACCAAAATGTTATCGTGTTTATTGATTCCACGGGTATTAAATATTATATTAAATCGGTCGGGTATTAAAAACTCACGAGATAACCAAAAATTCAATTTATTTTTCTTTTTACTCCGCTTCCATTGACAGTTTTCTTAAAACCTATTATTCTCAGTACATTTTCCTTCTTAAGTTAAATAGACTATAAAAAATGAGAGAATGAGATACATATATGTTATAGAACGAGACAATCGATAATTCAAGTGATCTTCTTTAAGAGCTAAAAATGTGGACTGTATATAATGCAAATTATGTTTTATCGTTTTTGTTTTAAAATGAATATAAAATTATAAAATACTAACTTCAATACATTCAGAAATTAAATGAGAAAATCTTTAATTTTGACGTAACACCAAGTATGCGACGAGAAATATTTTTACACATACATAGACGAATAATTCAAAAGAATCACGTTTCAAGAAAACGCGTGTAAATGCAAATTGGTTTTTAGAAAGCAGAGAAACGTAATGCAAGAAAACATGTGTAAATTGGCTCATTTACATATATATTTTACGATCAAAGAATTGATTTTTCCGTAAATTTATTTTTATTAATTGGAGTACATTTTCAAAGCGATATTCATGTAATGCGAGTGGACAAAACATTATATTAAATTGAATTTAATTAAATTGAATATTTTAAATACTTTTTTTCTGTTTCGTACAAGTGTATCACAAGTGTATCATATAAGTGTATCACGAGTATAATATTATCTTGAATTTATTGGAATTTACACTCGATTTTATTCTACGTTGGCTCTCAATTTATCTAGTTTCATCCTCCTGGATATATTTATTTTAATTTTCTAGTATTTTTAAATCAATAAATCTTTTAATTGGACCATATATAAATAATAAATAACAATTTAACATGGTAAGACCTTCAGGAACGAAATGTGCAGTTTTGAATTGCCATTCAAAACGACGAGATGGTGCACGGTTGTTTAACCCGTTCAAGCTCAGTGGTCCCAACATGGAACCACCAATAAATTATTTTTTTCCTCAGCGACGCAATTGTTCTAAACTGTAAACAGTAAACGAAATGAGTAAAGAATGAAACAATTTTAAACCGGTAAATTTTTTGTGTATAATTCTCTCATCATTCCTGATTTTGATGCAGTTAGTTTTTTGCATTTGACGAGTTTAGAACTAGCGATTTTAATAATTATTCAAAAGTCTTATAGTTGTTATATTCTTGGGTAAGTAATATATTATATTATTTAGTATGTTGTTAATTATTTTATTTTTGATGTAGATTATTCAATAAATTTTTAGTTTTGTGATTTTTTTACATTTTTGCTTGGTGGTTCCATAATGTTACCACCAAGCTGTGTCTCGTGTGTTTCATGTGTTACATTGTGTCCAATATGTGTTTCGTGTTTTGTATTTTGTTTGCTGGCCTAAGTGTGCGATAGCAGCCACTTCAACCTTTGTATTTTGTCGATTATTTATCGTTATTATATACGAGTATTCGTTTTTTTGTATCTTAGATCAAAAATGAATAAAACAGTTAATCGGGAATTCGGGAATGTTTTACTAGTGAAGACGCTTATTGTCTATTAGAGAAAATCCCGTCCGATAAATCAGAAACCTCCTTCTCGTGGAGTGATGACGAGTTGGAGATGAATACCGATTTGGACGCAGACAACAATAGTGATTGGGAATGGGATAGTGATCATGATCTTCCGTTATCAATATTTTTACATAAAAAGATCGAATGGACCAAAGATACCAAATACAGTACTGTTAAACATCCTTTCGAACAACAAGTTGGATTAAATATTCCAGACAATTTAGAATTATGCAATAACTTAGAGTATCCGGTGGATTTGTTTCTTCTTTTATTCCCTCAAAGTTTATTTGAAAAAATAGT